>CALYCZ020000170.1:0-38567 GCA_944470555.2 Heterobilharzia americana | reverse complement strand
CGAGGCTCAATAAAGAAGAAAGGAGCATCTTAGATAAAAGCCCAAAAATTCACTTATCTTCCCCCGTTCATAAGGAGCGTGGACGCAGCGGATAAGTTATGAAGATACTTATTTAGCAGACAGTTAATTAGGTAAGTCGTAATGCCATTCACCATTGGTTATTCAGTCAGATATAAGTTCAGAAGAAGCGGTAGAATTACTGTGCATTAGATTTTCAGACTCAATATGACATTTTCTTGCCTCAAACATAGGCTGGATATTACTTTTCACACACTGAGACTACTGATCAGACTGGAAATGAAGTTTTTGGCAGTCCCAGAGAAAGCAAAATGGGGAACAAACAGGGGGCTGGTTCATTGCAGAAGACATATGACAATTATTCCTCAGTAAGATGAACCCAATGAGCCACAGCTCGGGTTTGCCTCCTTGTGCCCTAAACCATTTTTGTTTGTGTGCGAATATATCTGATTAGCGTAATGTAATGTTCCAACAAGCTTGAGCTAGCTATCACTTTTGAAGGATTTGCTTTCTATAATAAAGCGTCTAAGTTTTAGCATTTCACTCTCTCACATTTCGAAAACTTTATAAACATCAATAGTAAATCCGGTTATGACCCAGCAAAACATAGTATGGGCACATTTCTACTAAAATCTGACTACTAGACACAGATGAACATTTCTTCAGTATTCGTACTCGCTAAGATCCGCTTTGTTTGCATTTGGCATAGTTATGACTTCAACAAGTGCAGAAATTATTCTTTCCCTTTTACGGAAGAATTTTTTATCACTAGACGTCCATCCACAAGGCATTCCTGGCAATGCTGATGAGAGTAATAACACGTCTGCCTACAGAGAAGACAGAAATAAAGCAGTAGTGGGAACGCTGAAGTTTTAACAGATTAGATTTAGGCAACTCCTCTGAATGCTTACTTGAGAGTTTAGGTCAGACTTTATTCTGATGCTTGATTCTCCTTTAAGTTGACGAGAACAACCTTTTTTTGATAAACCTGCTAGCTAATAACAAACTGCCTTTTGTGTTCTACTTTGTATCTCATGGTATTTTATTTACTAACTTTGCTGTATGCAGTCCTTAAGGATTCTGTTCACCAGTTGGTACCTCATACCAGACACTTATCACAACAAAGAAGCTATGAACCGTTGCCGGAAGTCTTAGTACTCTGAATTTACAGTAGTATGGAAACAGATAGTCAAGGGAATTACGTGGCACCTCAAAACCTCTCATATGTCCTCTATAGAACTCACTGTTAGTTGGCACAGTCCTTGGAGTAGCAAGTTATAGAATTATGATGACGTATCTACATCTCATCGCATGAACACTCTCTCTTCATTCTAAACCCTGGTTATGTCAACTCATATAAGTAACTGGTCACCACAAACTGACAAGCACAGTCAAAACCCCATTAGACAGCCTGGAAAGAATATCCGTGTTGCAAACCAGAGTATGGAAATTCCTGCTGGGAAACAGATGACATTTCAAAACTCCTGAAGACCACGTGGTATTCACACACAAGAAAACCATGGTTAACGGAAGCACTAATGCTACTAAATCGATGTGCTTATGTTGTTGCAGATTAGTAACTGAGAACGAGAGACATAAACTTATTTCACACACATACAGGAGCAATATGCAACTAGTATAAGATCACTTTATGGATACTGGAAAACGTGAGCTTCACAAAAAAGCACGTACTCTTGACATTCATCCAAAAATGTCATCGCAGAGGGGAAACATCCCTTTATCAGTTTGCTGAACAAAACGGTTGACTGCTTACTTGTAAAGCAGACAAACCTGCATGCTTATACTTCAGCCTACCATCACTTTTTCAAGACTACCGTTGTCTGCGTAGGCTGTGGTGAGTTTTTATGTTTAAATTATTTTACAACTATAGTCAACTTGGCAGTTTTAGCCTTGGCCTTCTTACGGAATTGCTAATACTGATTTCGCTTTAATCACTCATACCAAGTGCTTTTTCTTTTCTTCGCCGAGATTTACTGCGTTTGACTTGTCGAAAAATAAGGGTTACACAACAAAGCATTGTTTACATCCTGAGAAAGGTCAGAAAGCATTTCCATTACATGTACCCAACTCCTGCATAGGAGTGAACATGCAACAATTTTTGCGCAGTCTGGATTCATGTACTGTCTTTCTCCAAAACAAAAATTATGCAGGAAATTGTCTCGAGACGTGCTCTAAACAAACACATTTACCTGCTATTCAGACACTAAGACAATCTGGGGGCTATAACTCGCTTATTTGTTAGGGTTCACTTCAGTGCCACCTGTCAAAGAATGAAAGTGTAACGCTTTTGAAAACATGCTGATCCATTTTTCCAATTTCCATTTCAAGACTGCTTTGACTCCTTACGCTGAATTATTACCTCCCCTCGATTACCTTTAACTAGTAAACGTAAGTACATCGTTTGTTCTTGCTGAGATGATTACCACCACCACCAAAGTTTTGCACAATTTCTGTGCACCCTCTTGCAGCAACGCGCTTACAGGCTAGATGTGAACCTACCAAAAACTAGTCGTTACAAAGTAATTCAAACTTAAATTGGCATCTGTTATTGGTTGTTATGGAAGTTCACTATCCACCTTCTGGCCAATGCATCAGCGATGATTTAAGAAGCAATGCCCTCAACAGATACGTGCAACGGTGCGAGCAGGAGGAGTGATGCTTTCATTCATTATATTCTGGTTAAGGTCCTATAAATATAAATATAGTGTGAATGAGCGTTCTGTGGTAGAAAACTCCTCAGGGACTTTTCATATTCCGGATGATTTCGCACTTTTAACAAGCTACACATAAATAAGCCTTTTTCAGGCTTCCGTTCATCCCACATCAGCAACAGTGTTGTCCTATCGTAAGCCTGGATGAGACATATTGTGTGACGTATTGAAAATGTTGCCTTAACATCATTCAGGTAAAATTGGGTTTTCTGAACTAGCAAGTACGTCATGAGAAACCATACCTTTACCCGAACTATCCAGTCACAAAGGTAGTTCAGGGGTTTTAGATAAATACTCGTGCTTCAACTCAGGTTCTCCTTTCTGGAGATGAGGCACTTAAACGGGAACAATACTTTCAATGAGATTTCTATGAGATAAGCGTTATAGTGTGACGGTTACGGAATTTCCGTTTCAGATATCTGCTAGATTAGCAAGTTTAACTAGTAAATACGGTCCAATTGTAGTGAATCACATGGTAGGGCAGTTGTCAGATGCTGATTCTGAAATGAAATAAATCTGTTTGCTAGTTGTTTAGACTGTGAAATCATAACTGTCAACAGAATGTCGCAAATGGAGAATAGAGCAGTATAAAGGTAGGAGTTCTGGATCTGATGCACCTCAACGTCTTGCCACTCCCCCCATCTGCCCAAAGATAAGGGCTAGCATTTGTCCCTAGTTCCTGACTAGTTGTTACAAACTGGCTGTAGTTCGTCAGTCTAATGTGTTAAGGGCAATAATCGAAGTTGGTTTTGGCATCCTGATTTGTGAGAATGGTTTCATTGGCTGTGGCTTCCTTGAGGGTTGGAAAGAGGGTCTTAGCCACAGTATGTAAGTTCCTGAAACTTGCTTTCCCACGAAGATATTTGAGTGATTTCATGAGAAAGATGCAGCGTGAAACAAGCCATGAGTAATAACTTATCAAACAGCTGAAAATGGTAAGTCGCTTCACAGTGTTAGGTCCCCAGTAGTCCACTCAGCCACCGTTTTAAATGTCAGCCAGCTCATACTTTGTTATTAGTGCTATGCATAAGGAAAAAACTGGCATTTCTGAGTGTTAACTGTGATGCCATGCCTTTTTCATCTATTGAATGGCAAGTTTATATGCGTAAGGTAAGTTTCCCTGATCTAGGTTTGCCATGGAAAGGCCAATAATGTCAATATGCAGGAAACATATACCATAGAAGATACAGTTCGTGAAGTATTATAACTCTTATCCAACATTCTGGAAATTAGAAGGTATGTGTGAGACTTCAGACATTTTTGAAGCTTCAGTCCGTTTTTGGGATAATGTCTATCTGTGACTGATGGCCAAATTCATTCTCCCCCGTTCTTGAAATATGGAGAAAAGGCAGCGACACTTGGATGCTACAGCTACTCCTTAGTTGGAGATACGATGCAAAGACTAGCTGTAATGCATGGTCTGCCTTAAAGTGATTCTTTCACTTTTGCTCACATGTTCAACGTAGTTTACCGAAAGGAGTTGACAGATCATTTCCACATGACTTTGCTGAAAGTCCACCCAAAGTAGTTAGTTCCGTCAATAGATAGGTTTGTCTTTTTATCAGTCGCCGTTGAGTGACGTCTCTGAATAGTCCGTAGTGGCTTAACGGAACTATGTCATTCGTTGATATAGGGACTTGAGGTAGGATAAAAATGAGGTGAATAAATTCGAATAAACCCAATTTAAGATAAACTTGCCTTTTTCCAAAGACGACGGTTAGTTTCCCACTAGCAGATTTCAGATTAATTGGCGGATCTTGATGGCGTTTTCTCGGGGTTGAAGGTAGAACCCCAACTCCCTCACGTGTAAGGAAAAGATGGCGAACTTTCAGTTTAACGGGCATGGCGCATAAAAAGAAGCAGTTTTCTCGGACTTTAATGGCCTTTAACGCGTAAGGGCAGGATGGTTTCTGAATCACGTGCAACTTTCGACAAAAAATGCATAGTTTTCAACAATTTCGTGCTTCATGACTGTCAGTGTTGTGGAACCAGCAACATTCATCAGTTTCAGCACTTCAAATTTATTCAGTCGACTAACAAGTGAACTTCAGCGGCAAGATGAAACACAAAACTACTCCTTTGAATGTTGTAACCAGTGACATCGGTGTTTTAGCGGCTTTTTAACAAAGCTGAAGAGCACTGTCATCTCAGGGTTCAAACATGCAAGTTTCCTCATCGTAGAGAACATGTCTAGAATATGTATCCAATATTTTGCCACCTAAAGTTGCCAGGTCATACATCGTCACTGATTAGATTACTTTCACTGACCGTTGTCGTTTTGCTATTTCGTTAGCCGATTAATTCTGTCATTTATTTGAGAACGTCAGTAGCCGAAATACTGCCTGGCTTAATGTTACGAGACGATCCGTCTAAAAGCTGACAAGGCATGAGGTCGTTTTTCTTCAAAATGAGTCGCTTACGTCAGGAGTAAAAAGTGTACTGTTACGAACCTGTTCAACTCCTGGGATAGTAATAACAATAATAATAATTGTTTTTTTCCAAACAACATATGTGATGCAGTATAAAATTCTCAGCATGTAATATTTCAATGAATTAACTACCTGTATAATATTTCTAAACGAAGTTATTCTTGGATCTGAAAAATATTAACAATAACAGTATTAGGGCAATAATGTTAAAGAGGCAACTGATGTTACATTAGTGTCTGGTGTGGACTGATGAATGCATAGGAAATGGAGCGTAGTTTTGGCGGTGGTAATTTATCCAGCCGTTAAAAATACATGCAGTTCGACATAGCTGTCCTTGGAATAGTAGTTTGTGTTTATAAGTTTATTTTTTACCGGCCTAATGTCTTTCCTTTTCTTCTTTATAGCTCGAAAAATTGTAGGCATTGGATAGCGCCCATAAGCGTAAGGTGCTGACGTACTCTCAAGTCACGTTTTCCTCAGCAGATTGATTGATTTTAAAGTGCGCTCTACATGCAGATCATTAAATTTTTCGTGATAATAGATAAAATATGGAGTTTTCAGCTGTAGGTAAAATGTCTGGCGATGTGACATTAGTGTTTGAATGTGTTATGACGTCCAAGAGTTTTGGTAGTTGAGACGAATTCCAGGAAGCGTCTTCAAAGTCTAATAAGGCATTGTAACATAAGAAATTGGGCCTCATGAAATCTTTATGGAATTTTAGGAGGCTCAGATGCACCGTGCACTGGACGTTGGTCAGGAAAGTGACAGTAATGCGGTATAAACTTTTAATGTATGTTTGTATCTTTGATATAAAAAGCAAAGTAGATCATGTGGTGTTAGGTTGGAAAGGCCGTAAACGCTTTCTTAAGTGTTAGTTTACATCCTTATAGATTCAGATACATAGAGTGCTACTCATCTTTTTGTGTCAGACATGTAAACAAATGATCTGCTAGTTTCATGCATCAATGAAAACATAATCATCCCTACACCAAGACATAAAGTGCAATACGTCGGTATTTTGATTGTGGTGGCTAGTACTTCATAAATTTGGTAAATACTTTACAAATAAGGATTCGAAAGAAGGGAATGCAAAGAAATTGATCGTGAAGCGTGGAGAAGAAATTACTGAGAAAGTAGAACATGTTAGGAAGGGGCCTGTTTTCCTTCGTCTAGCACTCGGGAGTGATGAGACATCTGGAAAAATAAACTAGAATAAAAGCTACTCTGAGAAGAAGCTTCTCTTCTGCTAGACTGATCTCAGTTTACAGCACAGTATGCTCAATAGTACAGTCAAAAGTAGACAAATTCTCATCTCATGTCACCTCCAGCTGTGTACATCATTTCACCTGTGCTTGTTCAAGTAAGTACACAGGATGGACCGAAAGAAGGGCATCTACTCGGTTTTATGAGCATATTCCAAGAAATCTGTATGTGAAAGGTAGCAAGGTCTTTACCGGCGCAATCGCCAGGTATCTGATACAAACAGTAAATCAAATAGATATCTTCCAATCTTTCAGGATAACCAACAAACAAAGAAAGCCATGTTATTATGGTTTGCGGAGGCTCTCGCTACCAAAAATTCTCAACCTGACCTACCTACTAAAAACAGACTGTAATTGACCTTTCGTTACCTTGGTCACTATATAGTTTTTGTATATGTATATAGTTTTCTTTTTTTGGTTGCATCATCTTTTCAATAATTACTCACTGACTCTTAATCACTCAGCCTAACGTTTCTCCGGCCTTCTTATGCAATTACGTAATCTAATAGGTCTTTAATGACCTCTTCTTTAAGACTCTTCCTGTTTTTTATTCCCCCACTTCACAGCTGCAGAATGTTCTGCCTCATCGGACACAAATTAGCATTAGTTTTGACTGAGATTTGTAATTATCAATCCTGTGTTCCCTTGACTCCCTGCCTCATTTTGAATCTTCACTTATTTCTACATATTTAAAAAATGTTGTACCATTATAACTTCTAATAATCCACTTAATTTGTAGATTGTTTGCAGTTGATGAAAGGCCGTGAAATAAAATGAGCTCACTCTGGTGTGCTAATGACTTTGTTCTTGCACTGTTTGAATTTGTTAAGGGGACTGAATGCATGACATTAGGAATGCAAACATACTTGACGGTACTCTGAATGAATGAGTTAAGTGATCACGTGCATTGTCATAGGTGGTAGAACCCTGGAAAGCACACTGCAGAGGACTGGAGATAACGAGCATGGAGTGTTCCAGTGGAGGAGTCGATATGGTTAGCTTCAGTATGAAGAAACAGATGGAAGTTTACTTTAGCCTTCCGAAAGTGATCTTACTAACCTAACCGTTTGCTTTACACACGCACTTAGCAAATGAGTCCCGTAAATAGGCATACCTTGACGCATTAGTTCTAAGTATTCCCTCATCTCACATTGTCCCAACCTATTATAACTGTCGTTTTAGAAAGAGGTCAGCATGCAGGAGATTATTTATTTCGGTGATTAACGTTAAGGTTTTAAAAGGTTTGTAATGACTATTTGCCACTTCTCTTCTTCAACTGTCATCAAGTTCAGCAATGAGTTACCAGTGAAGAATAATTCACTGTTAACAGGCACTTAGCAACTTTCGTTGGCATTAGATGAAGTAGTTAGACACCAACATGTTCTCTACTACAACATTTTTGCTTCTCCCGTTACCATAATCATTCATAACAGCCACTGCGAAATTAACCTTCGAGAATATAAAATAATGGATGTGAAATCCAATCAAGTAAGCATACTATAGATAGCAGACTTAGTATTAAAATTCCATTCGGCTTCAATTATGTGAAACTAGTAAGCGTCTACCGACATTCCTGATGACTTCATACTGCTTTACAAACTTCGGTTTGAACTCACATGTGCCCTCCATCTAAAATTCATAAACGTCCCACATTATGCAGATGATTTGCAATAAAAAACGAAATGAAGACATCCCGGTTAGCTACGTGCATACACACATTTATGAAAATAACTGGTCATTTTTCAAATATTTAGCACGCTTTCGAGCATAAAATCGGCATATATCGCATGTTGTTGTTGATTGGGGATCCTCATCACCTCTGTCTTCTCTACGTTCACCTGAATGAAGTCCCATCTTCCTTCGCTGCCCCGTCTCTTCTGTTAACTTATTAGTTTTCGCCTGTAGATCTTCGACTTTGTGCGACACTAGACATAAATCATCATTGGCTGAATCCAAATCTTCTAGGGTGGTTTCGCCAGGTCCGACGTATGCACATCTTATTGCTCCTCACAGTTTGTTGCATGATCCAGTCCAGTCCAGTCGACCACAACCAGGAAGATGATCGGTGATGGTGGTCGGCAACCTGTCTTACTTGATATATATATATATATATATATATATATATATATATATATATATATATATATATATATATATATATATATATATGAAAGATGTCATTGAGTGTGCACAAATTCTTAACAAAGTGCAATTAGTTTTTTATTTAATGTGATTGAATTTTTCAGGGTGGTATTCCTCATGGACTACCATCAGTTTGAAAACCAATGAATTCGTGGGGGCTGTGGACAGCTGCTGTTTCCTACTACAGGACTCTTTATTAGTGCGTCCTCACGACGTCACCAGAAAGCAGACTTAGGACCTTCAGTTTCTGTGGCTAGCATGTTACCATTTAGGCACCGGCTGTAAATATAGTGGTCCACATTTTCCCATTTACTTCAGTTCACGATATAGTGCAACAACCACCCTATGTCATAGCTCCGTATTTGTCCTCATGTTCAACTTGATTTCTCCCTCTGGTCACAATTTCTAATTTATACTTGGTAAATCTCATCTCGAAACATGTTACTTATGTGCCGTAGACAGTATTTCAGTCTGAACTTTACGAAAATTTGAGTAGTCCTTTTATTAGAAGACATACGTACGCGGATACGAGTTCAGCTGGCAGCTTTCATGCTTAGTTTTTAAGATTAATAGAGAAAATGAATAGCAATGATCTACGATAACACTAGTATTCAGTATGAGATGAAATAATTTCTTCAGTTAACTCTCAGAATTTTCATGATCGTGTACATCCTATTTTGTAACATCAATAACCTCCTGCTTCTTTAAAAATTCCTCTGTAGGCATACCAATGTATCCTATTGGTTTCATTTTGATAAACTTTCCCAGGGTCTTTTTTCTATTAATAAATCACTTGTTAGTGCAAGTTGTCGTACCAATTCGTCCTATACTTCCATCAATGAAATGTTAAATCATAAAATGAAATTCGAATTCTGTAAGCGTTGAATAACAGTTAATCACTAGAATTCTTTTCAGCATGGATGAAGTTTGAATTCACATACACGAAACTATAGAGAGTGACTTTACTAAGTAAAAAACAAGAATCTTTTGTCAACCCTACTCCTAAAATTTATAGAATAAAAAAATTATGCTGAAGTTTGATATTTTCTGTGCGACTGGTTTAAATAAAAATCAGACAGAACGAAATTTAACCGTTCGAAGCATATTTTTTCACATGCAGATAAGGAGAATCCGGTATATACTGAAATAAACTTTCTTTCTCTACCAATAATTGAGATGAGAAATCGGCACTGCGTTAAGTAGTTTGGGATTCTGGATTATAGTGAGAATTCATCTTCATTGAAGACCCTCCTTGTCTTCGAGTTAGCTACGTTAATGAAACATACAGAAAATAGGTAACCTTGATCACATATTGTCCTGCGGCATTCCAAATTGATCTCTTATTCTATCCTACGAAGTTATTTCAAACAAAGAATACAACAATGTTTCAAGCTAAAACCAGGTAGGAGGGATGAATGAAATTCAGCTTTCCAGAATACTATTGAATGAATTCTTGCAAATATGAGGACGAGTAAGTGCCACACTTGAATTAACTCAATTAAGCTTTGAAACTTATTTAGTAATCAGAAGACGGATCATTTAAAACAACAGGCGTTAGTTAGTATTTCATGTTTTTTTGCAAGTTGCGTTGTAGACTACTACTGTAAACATTATTTGTGAACAGTCTTATACCGGTTCTGCCCTTTGCTCAAAGAAAAGCATGAGCTAAGTGTGAAGTGCCTGAGAATCAGTCGTAAAAGATTGGGACGTGAAAGTTGCAGGTTAAAGTTAGACGTTAAACTTTGTATGCTATAATCTGACTGGAGGTTTTAGAACAAAACGTCATACGAGAAATGCATGATTAATAAATTTGAGTCCACTTTGAAAAGGCTTAGAATATTAAAGGAATATCAAAATTTGTCTTTTATTTGACAGCAGTTGGAAATAAGCTCATAGACCAATAAGGCTAGCGCTTTTATTCAGAGATAACATCGATCCATTAGTTGAACTATCACTTTCTAATAATAATCAACAGTCCTGAGAATATCAGTTACATCCGGTGTAGGCAATAAGCAGCACGAAAAATTTCACCATCAGGTTATTTACATAATCCTGAATTTCAGAAACCGTGTGTTGTTTGTACGGTGTAAATATAACATGTTTAATCCTACAGTTTCAGTACTCGAGGCTGACTTTCAGTAACTGTGTCCGTTTTGTACACATCTTAAGTAATCCTTGTTAGTTAATGTCAGTAAACATTTGAATGTTTTAGCTCCTCCGAGATCACCATATAGAAGTTACAGAGAGATCTGTCATAAATTTGCTTACCAAAAGATTACAGGTTTTTATCAACTAAACGATGTCACGTGTGCAAACTGCAAGGATTTTAAGTGGATATGACTGATTGGTAAGCAGGAAACAGAGTATGTTGTGAAAGCGATTTAATGCAAACTGTCATCATTCATAACCTCGCCTGCTTAACTAGTTCACTAGTTACTAGCTGGTCCTAAGCCCGGGTAAACAGGGAAGGTTGGGCATACGGCTAGCAACCCTACCACGGAAAACAAATCTAACCGCTAAAGGAACTTCAAAACACAAACGAAATATACAGAATAATAACAAAATTATTCCTTGCTGGAATCGGAGAGGCGAAAGCTTTCGGGAAGCCAATTGATCGATGTGTCTTCATTTTTCTCGATGAAAGCGAAAGTAAACGTGTGGACATGGAATGTCCGAACCATGTTTGCAGTGAGTCGGTGTGTTCAAGCACAAGGATATCCACAAAGCAATATGGATTTCACCAGACACCAGAACACTAAAAATCAGATCGACTTCATCTCAATGTGAAGAAATTGGAGGCGCAGCCTACTGGACACAAGATCGAGAAGAGGAGCAGATGTCGGTTCACACCACTCACTACCTAGTGCAAGGAATCCACCCTCACAATCAAGTTGAATGCCTTCAGAGTAGTTGATGATAGACCACAGTTGAACGCAAGGTGAAAACCCAGAACAGAAACTGAACTGAAGGACGAAACTACAAAGGACATCTTCACGTCAGCCATCAGAACAAAATGGAAGACACTGAGCAACATCCCTGAAGGATCGGGCATGGAAGAACAATAGAACTCTTTGAAAGAGATGTGGAAAGAAACCTGCACAACCGTATTAGGAAGGAAGAAGAAAGAAGACAAGATAAGGAATGGATCTCGATGGACACATGGAAGCTGATAGAGCAGGGAGAGGAGGATGGTGAAGCAGATGAACCAGTGCAAGGATGTACAACGACAATAGGAACTGAGTGCAATGTATAAAACACTACATTGGACAAAGAAGTGAAGAAGAGTGAGTGCACGGAAAGACAAAAGACACTTCCACGACACACTTGCGAGTGAAGCAGAACAGACTGCTGGTAGGGGAGATAGAGACCTGACAACATTGTATCAAATAACCAGGTTACTATCTGTTATGGAAGAGATCAAACCAGATGAAACCAATGAAAGATAGTGAAGGAAACCTAGTTACCATCAAAGAGGTGAGATGAAGGAAACAACGGGTCGACCACTTCAAGAAGCTCTTGAATCGACCACCACCGCCACCACCTGCAACTCGTCTAGAAATACCACCAGCAGCCACAGAACTAACAGTGAACACGCCCTCCGACAAAAGCAGAAGTCTTGAATGCCATAAAACTGGTGAAATGTGAGAAAGCAGCAGGACCAGATAGAATCCCACCAGAAGCACTAAAAACAGACACAGAGACAACAGCGGATATGCTCACTTCACTGTTGCAGAAGGTTTGGAAGGAAGGGAAGATACCTGCAGATTGGAAGAAGGGAGACCTAAGCCCTTGCAAGAACTGGCACGGAAACATGTTGTTGTCCACCTCAGGCAAAGTATTAAGCCACGTTATCCTGGAGAGACTAAATGTTGTGCTGTATTCAATTTTACGACCGGAACAGGCTGGCTGGATTCAGGTAAAATAAATCATGTGCGGATCAAATGGCAACACTACGCATCATCATAGAACAGAACAGAGTATAGAATGGCAGCCAACTCTCCACCTCAACTTCATCGACTTTGAAAAGGCAGTTGACAGTGTCGACCGAGAAGTAATTTGGCAGACGGCTGCTTCTACACCACGGTTTTAGTACCACAAACCTTTATCAACCTAATTCAACAGCAGCTATTTGACGACGCCACATGCCGAGAAGATGGGCATACGCTGGACCAGTGAAAAGAGCCTGGAAGTTTTGGATTCAGCCAATGGTGATTTATGTCTAATGTCGCACAAAGTCGAAGATCTACAGGCGAAGACTAATAAGTTAACAGAAGAGGCGGCGAAAACGGGACTTCAAGTGAATGTGCAGAAGACAGAGGTGATGAAGAAACCCAACGAACAACAGCATGAACAACAAGGACCAATCACCACTAACGGAAGAAACCTAAAGGAAGTAGTCTCCTTCACCTACCTTCATAGGCAGCATCGTTTCAACTACAGGCGGCGGCACAGGCACAGAGGAGGTCGTCAAAGCCAACCACGATCGGAAAGACGGCATGACAGGCCTTCCCGAATTAACCTGAAGCCAGTGTGGGGATCTACTACACTCCACTCAGCATAAAGCATGAACAAGATCCGGATTTTCAACACTAAGTCAGTCAAGTGAGTCAGTGCTTCTATGTGATGGTTGAGAAACTTGGCGCGTTACGAAAAGCATTTCCAACAGACTACAGACATACATGAGATGAACAGCTGCCGCCTACACTCACTCGATACTGCATATCAGATGGATGACCAGAAAGAATCAGCAACAAGGAAGGAAGTGTGGTTGGCAACGAACCAACGGAGCAAGAACCCATCGCCCAACAAATATGCAGAAGAAAGTTTGGATGGATTGGGCATACACTGAGAAGGCCGACTGCAGACATCACGTGCAGGCCGTCGAGTGGAAGTCAAATGGGAAACGAGGAGTTTGGCGTCCGAGTCGAGGGTGACATGAAGGAGATGGTGTGAGTAAGAAATGAAAGCTTGTGGAGAGTCGTGGAGTTAGGTTAAGAAAGAAGACTGTAGAGATTATAGTGAAATGGCGACGTTCTACTGAAGCCTTATGTTCCACTAGGAATCCAAGGGACAAATTATTGTAATGATAATAATAGCAATAATAATAAGAATAAGAAGAACAGTAGAATTTAAATGGAAAGGACGGATGTCATCTCAGTAGAGTACTGGTGTTTGCGCCAAGAAACCAACTCACAGGAGAAGTGGTGTCTGCGTCATTAAATGACTTGTTTAAATGAAGACTGGACAAACACGGGAATCTACAGGTAAAGGATTAATATGCGCTCGTATCCTTCTATCCTAGAACAACAAATCTAAATATGATGTCTAAAATAATTCAGGCATTTCTAATTTCCAACAAATTGCATCCAACATAAACCTCCCGATTATCTGTCTTCCCTTAAAGTCGTTTATTGAGATTTTTAGTCTGTCAGCAACGATATATCCTAATGGCTAGAAGGATGATTAATTTAACAGAAGTTAATCAAACTACGGGCTTAACTTCAGTCATTGAAGAGGCTACAAATATACAAGAGAAGTTATGAGGTGAAAACAAAGCAGAAGAATACGTAAAAACGAATGAAAGCAAAAGAGGGAATTCCTTTTTTAAAAGGCATGATAGATAGCAGTGAAAATTTGTTGAAGAAATGGATGTAAAGAAATAGATAAAATCAAAACGTATGAAAGGAAAACAGTAAGAAATTTCTCAAATAAGTAATAAAATATATGGTCACTGATTTTTGGTT
Source organism: Heterobilharzia americana (assembly GCA_944470555.2). NCBI lineage: Eukaryota > Metazoa > Platyhelminthes > Trematoda > Strigeidida > Schistosomatidae > Heterobilharzia > Heterobilharzia americana. Next base: position 24,240 of record CALYCZ020000170.1, on the reverse strand, counting down.
TCATTCTACAATGTCAACGTCGTCAAGCCTCAATATAAGTACGATGTCTTTAGTCATTTTTGATACCTACTGTAAACTTAACCTAATTGTTGTCTTTTAACTAGGGTGGAACATCAACACGGCCATTTGAAACCAAAAAAACTTTTAAACTTAAAAAAGACAAAACCAAGTTTCCTTCCTTTTTTTTTCTGTTTATATGTTCATTGTCATTTGGTTTGGACTGGCGGAAGCACCTCATTTTATTGTTTATTATTACAAAATAAACGCTTTAATAGTCATGAGAAAAGCCAAACACAAGCGACATCTATGTTTACATATGGATAAAATGTGAACAATGTATATGTACTATTTCTGCCGATTTCAGACACATGCTGGCAAAAAAATACACGAAAGTAGTTGCTTCACAAAGTTGAAAATTGCTAGTTATTTCAAAACGAGGAAATGTCTTTATTACTTATCTTTGCTGGAATGATTGTGTTTCAATAGATTATGCTGACAGAAAAACGCTGAAAGTAAGAAACGTCACAGCTAAACCTTCGAAACTGGGTTTTTGACCAGATATTTATCGCATTCTTTCATTGTTTCCTGTTTAACCTAAAGTTAGAGAGTACAATTAATTTAATCTTTTTTATCCAGTTGCCTGGACCTCTTTTGCCGGTACACATAAAAATGTGATGCAAAATACAGTGCACTTATTACGCAGAAATCTACAGTTTCCTATAATTAGGTAGGTGGAAAATGTTAAAATTATATCTTCATGATTAGGCTTATGCTAGATATGACAGGTATTAGAGGTTTATACTAGACTGTAAAATAAAAACTATGAATACCATGAAACCATTCTTTCAACTTAACAATGACTAGAAGGGAATAAGAATTCCTGCGTTGATTGATGTACCCCAGTATATTCAGTATCGGGTTGTTCAGCTCCTAGCTGTAATCTCAAATTTTCGCATTGGTGTTAACTATGTTGACAAAATAATGAAGTGTGACAATGTTCGACAGACAGTGACTAAGTGATGAATTACACATTTATTCTCCGAAAGCAGCTGTCATATTGTTCTATGGTAAACCAAGTATCCAAAGATAAAAGCTGTCGACCAAAAAATTGTACTTAAATAAAAAACGCTGGGTGGTCACCGCTTATTTCAGTATTCACCGTTTCCATTTCTGCCGCTAGGTTGTGGTACAACGTCAATGCTAACTGTTGTTTGGTGCCATAAGAGGAATAATTTTTCGCATGCATTTCTGACTGAGCATCATGCATTCATCTGGGGGAGGGTGCAGTGATATATCTGTTTTTTTGTTGCGTTGTCAATTACAGCTAATCTAATTTCCCTTTTTTCACTTCAGTTTTACAAGAATGCACTTTCTTGTCACAATCTGATTCTTATTTAGAGATGCAAGCCGAAACAACTGTGTATATTGGCATGATCTACGGATAATCAAGTTATTCAACTGCATTCACCCTTTAATATCCTTTTCTGAAATACGTGTCATTTTTATATACATGTTAAAGATTATTGTTCGACCCAGCAGTGGGAACTTCTAAGTGCATATTTTGGGAAGAATGTAAGAGATGTCCAATGCTAACTAGTTCCCATGTGTTCTTTAAATTATATTTTCTTTTGAAGGAGAACTTTCAGGTGTTTGATTAATGTCACCTTGTTATTGGTTATGAAGGATAAATTGTGTTTGGATTGTCAGCCAGTAAAAAGTACTGTTTTTCGTTCTAAATTTATCAATTGAAGTCGATGTAGCATAGTTTATTCTCAGTTTAAAGAATTGTATGCCGCTGTCTTCAGAACCCGTTCACAGAACATTCACGTACATTGATGAAATTCAGTGCCTAAACTTTCATTTAGAGAAACAAGGTTATACTTATAACTATGGAGAAAAGATTAGTGAATATACTTGCCCTTTTCAATGTTTGCTATATAATAGTTGAAATGGGCTAAAAACTATTTGTAGTTTCTGTGACAGTATTCACAGTAAATGATCAGCTTTTTATAACAAGAAAGTATGAAGTGATTTTGAAGTAGTTGCTTCGACTAACAGTTATGCCGATCACAATTTCATAAGATCACAGCTGTTTACAGTTTCGCTTTATATTTCATATCTATTTCTGCGAAAATCCAGATTAACATACTAAATTCGTAGCATAATTAAAGAATAAATAATCTTCAAATCATATATATGTTAACTCAATCTCTTCAGCTACCATATCACTCCTTTTGGATTTCAGCACCTTCGTTTCAACTTCACACAGTTATGCCGAGATAAGACTTGTATTTCATAAAAACGGAATTGTTATGGATTGAACTATCTTACCAAACAGGTAGAAGCTAACATTTTGCTATTTATGGAATTATTTGTATTATTGTATGTGCAATAAACAGAAGCAAATAATAATGAATAATAGTATAATTATTGTTTACAATACTTTAAATAATTATTCACAATATTCACCAAACGTCAGCTGTCAACCTGTCTGTTTACAAGTAACTTCAGGTTTATTCTCAAGTATTCCAGATCTTCTAACTGATTATGTATTGGTATTCTCACTGACATTATTTATTTGCACCCCAAAATTATCTACCAAGTTAAGACTGGGAAGGAAATTATTGGTACTAACAACTTGAATACTAATATTATATTTGTTTGATCTATGAGTCTGTTGTGAACTGAGTGATCTTCTAATCCAGAATCTTTATCGTACTGTTTCCCATTTTCTGTAGTATAATTCCTACAGATGATCAACAATCATTTCCTTGGTAATGGCATAGATTTGATGAATTCAAAGTTATCAAATCTATTCCAAGAATTCGAGATTTGAAGAGTTTGTCTGAACTTTCTTGAGAAGTTGTGTATTATACATTCCGACAGCAAAGTAAGAAATTACCAAGGCATATTTCCTAGCTCTTCTAAAATGCAATTTTGAGGTTTGTGAGGATTTACTGGCTTCAGGTTGGTATGCTTGAATTATATGATGCTGTTGCAATCTTTAATGTCTACACAAAGTTCTCTGCCAAATTATTTGACTAGGATAAAATGAGGCTTTAGATATGAGATGGCAACCGACATTTCTAAGTCAGCCATTGAAGTTCTCAGTAAAATCAGTTCCATTAACAGTGGCTTAGATATTAAGTATTACCTCACTACTGAAATTCTTCCTCATTGTTTTGTGTGAATCTTACATGACGAATATTTGCAAGTATTAGTGATGGCCATTTGAAATAAGAGTCTACCATAACTAAAGTCTTGTATAAGTTTAGGCAGAGACCATAGTAATCCACTTGAATGTGTTGCCATGTGACACAAGACTCAGGCCATGAATTCCACAATAATTTCCCTCATGACATCTTGTGTAGACAATCAGAACAACTCTTTGACTTTCTCATATTACTAGCATCAATTTCCAGTCACCAGTGTAGAACGCTTGCCAATGATTTCATTTTCTCAGTTTTCAGGTGTGCAGAATGAAGATCATCCAAGACAGCAGGTCTCAATTTTGAAGGAATAATATTCCTGTCATTCAAACATAAGCATCTTTCTGGATATAGTAATGTTTCATCTCTTTGTTTATAGAACTTCCAAGTATCCTATATGAGTTGTATTCGGTCAACAAATGATGGCTGAATTAATAAGCAGTCGGTAATAATAATAATAATAATTCACTTTATTCCAAACAATTTGTGGTACAATTTGGAATTCTCAGCGTAATATATATTGCAATAACAACAAAATATAAGTATATACATACTACTTTGCAGCCTTTTAAATTGTTTTATTATAAAAATTTAAGTTATGTGAAGAATATTAAAAACGAGAAAATTTTGCATTGTAAGTTAAATTATTGAAATGAGATTTTTAACTGTCACAAAGTTGATGTGTGATTTCTGTTCTAACACTTTTTTCCTCACAAAATATGCGTGCAAGGTAAGGTACAGTCGAATTCTTATACTTAGCTGTACGAGCATACAGTCTTATGTAGTTTCTCCTTGTCCTCCCTGAGGAGATACATGGAGAGAGCTGTAAATGAAGTGGATGCTCACTGTCAGTTAAAATTTCTGTAGCTAGTAGCTTGCAGGAATTTATATGTCGATCAACTACAGTGTTAATCAGTTGAGCCAGAGACACACCACTCACCCTGCTGACGGTCTTCAAAGCCCTACGCAACATAACATAGTCCTTTTTAAGAAGACCAGGAAAGATTAATGGGGAACAATATAGAAGAATAGGTAAAATGCAGGAATTAATAAATTGTAAAAGAAGCAGTTGAGTTATACCAGAAAGCCTCAATTTCTTTACGTAATAAGTTAAACGAAAGATTTTTTTACAAGTCAATAAAATATGGGACGACCAACAAAGGTCAGAAGTAAAACGCAACCCAAGATAGTTCACACTCGATTTACTTTCTGCAGAAATACCATTGATGCAGCAGGCGTCATGAGATTTAAGCAGCTCACATAAGTCTTGTTTACGCCTGAGGCTAAAATTAACGGTCTGACATTTAGAGGGGTTTAGTTTGAGACCATTTGAGAGAGACCATTTACCAACTTCAGACAAGAATTCATTTAATTTCGAGCAATCCAAAGAAGAGTTTACTGGAATAGAAATCGTCAGGTCGTCAGCATACTTGATAAAATTAGTTTCAACAGAATAAGGCAAATCGTGCAAAAAAAGGAAAACAGAAAAGGAGAAAGTACAGCACCTTGAGGCACACCAGCTTCAGTAAGCAATGAAGTGGAGCGCATCCTTTATGAATAGTGTACTGTTTCCTTTCAGAAAAATAAGAATGCAGCCATTTTGTAACCCATGGATCAGTGTGAGCTATGGCAAGCTTATTTAACAAAAGTGGTCTAGGAACAGAGTCAAAGGCTGATGAGTAATCCAAAAAGGCACAACGGACATACTTAACACCTTTGTCGAGACTAGAAACAATATTATGATGCAAGACAGTAGCTGCATCTAAAGTACTCCTCCGGTGTTTGTAAGCAAACTGTTTTGGATCTCTGAAGGCCATCAATGAAGGCTCAATCACAAGCAGAAGTAATTTCTCCATTGTCTTCAGAAAAGGGGAAGTTATAGCGATGGGTCGAAAAGTAACATCTGATCCAGAAGATGGCTTAGGCACAGGTACAATTTTTATCTGCTTCCAAGCAGTGGGTATTATGTTTTTAGAGAACGATACATTGAAGATATCTGTAAGTGGATGACACAAAATATCTGCACATTTTCTAAATATGATACTAGAAACACCATCAGGACCTAAGCTTTGGGAGGGATTCAAAGACTTTAGACATTTAAATACATCATTTGTATTGAAACCTGGAAAGCAGCTATCCACTTGATTTTGCACATTAGGAAGGGTGAAATTAGCTTGCCGACGTATAAATGACTTGTTTAACGCGCAGACATCCGAACGAGTTTGTGTTGTCATCTGTTTTTTACCAGTAAGCTCTTTAAATAATTTCCATATATTGGAAGAGTTCTTACACGATAAGAACTTCTCGTTGTATATAGTATTCAGACGTTGTATTTCAGACTTAATTAGGCAGTTAAGCCTTTTAACGCCAGGGTGATCTCTCGCCTTATACAACCTTTCCTTTTCTCTCCGAAGCCTCTTGAGATGAGGAGAGGAAAGTCTGTCAAATCTCATGTAAATTGTTTCAGTAGGGCAGCAGATATCGAGACAGAATCTGAGATAGCTTGTGATATTGGTAATAGTGTTGTCTAAAACTTCATCAGCAAATATATCCCAGTCCGTTTCTATAAGCATGCTTCTCAAACGTAATATATTTTCTTGTGAATAGCATCTGTATTGAACTTTCCTTGAAAGGTATGCAAAAGCTTTCTTGTATAATTTTCCGTACACTTTAGGCAAAACACGAACGATACAGTGGTCGGAATTTAGCAGTGGAGCCCGTTTACGGGCTTCATATATGCCAGGTTCATTTGTAAATGCAAAGTCTAAGGTGTTGTCAAGACGAGTGGAAAAGTTAACCATATTTTTATGACCCAATGAAATACATAGTTGGAGGACGACCAGTTAGTACTAATAAATGTTGCTACACCACATTTCTTCTTCGAAAAGCTTAGATCTTGTCGAAACAATCTGAAACCACCTAAGCAGACTAAGTCACCATCATACAGATTATGAAGCCATGTTTCCTGCAGCATTACTACACCCGTTTTCCGATAAGCATTTGTGGACAAGAGTGACTGAAGGTTGTAAGGGTGCGTGTTACAGTTCCGTAATGTTTGATCAACCCCACTTAACTTGATGTGCTCTAGTACCTGCTTAATCAGTACTTTACCTAACGTGCAAGTACTGATAACAAAACACAAATCAAAAGAACTGATACGCAATGTATTTGAAGGAGCTATGTGTTTAATTAAAGTAACTGTAATAATAATGAATGGGGAAAAAGTTTAATCAACTTATCTGGCTTGTAAGGCTGAACTAGGGACTCGGAGTACGTGCGTGGTAATCAGCACAATGGAGCGCAAAATGGCGTCCAAATCTGCTTGGATGCATGCTCGTTAAAACAAAACTTAAAACACCCTAAGCATCCGGAGGCAAGCTAGAGATTTATTTAGTTAATTTAATTTAAACTATTCATTTTAGCCCTAGTTATATTTTGGTGCCAGGAAGGTGCACTACAAGGTAATCAACTTTATTCGGCAACGACCTGCAGTTTTTGCTAAGTATTTCGGGAATAGTCATTTGATCTATGGTCATACGCTTCAGGGCTCGTTGCCATCCACCGTGGTGCTTCTTCTTAAATTTCCTATCAACTTGCGAAGCGATAGGTTATAATGATTTTAAAAGCGCGCGAGAATATGCAATACGATTGGTTGGCATAACTGAACGATTAAAACAATATAGAAATAAGAAATTTGATGCAATATACCCGATGATAGAAAGCGGTAGCCCAGAGTTCAAGCAGGCCGCCTACGTATCGGTAGAAGAACTGTCGAATGCTGAGTAACATGACAAGAATTTCTCATGAAGTAAATCTTTGACTTGTCTGTGCTTAATTGTACGTTCACAAGCACTCAGTACCAGTACTAAATTCAATTAACGTAAGTGAATTCCAAAGCTTGTGATCAATGACCATATGAAACTTCGTACTGAACAGATACTTGTGAAGACGGCCTACTGCTTAGATATCCATTTATGTTTTTTCAGAATTAAATGCAACTTTGGTAAGAACAGAATTATCCTATGGTGAAAAAGGTCTGAGAAAACCTGGTTATTCAGAAAATTCAAAGTGTTTCGTAAAATGTTTTCATGGCGTTGTCTGAACGCAAATTGTTGACTAAAAACAACACTGAGAATTTGAGGCAATAATTACATGGATTTTAGAATAAATTTGTAGTAGATCTGCAAGGTAGCATCCTATCATCTCGAAGATGACATATTTGTTGGTGAATGTGCTTGAACCACTGCAGTGAGATGACTTATATCAGGTTTAAAACCCGTGGCATGTAGGCTGCATCCTAAGCAAGACACAGGTGTCTAATCAAGTTGACATTTGGATGAATTAACTGCTACATTCTTGTCAAGGAAACACCTGAACAGTTTTGAGAGGCATTCATTATGCAATGTACTTCAATATTCGGACTATGAACTATGATTTCATCTTGATAAGATTCGACAACATGTAATCTACCTGCCATCTGATTCATAACCGTTTGAAGTATTGTTGTTTTGCTGTTGATCCGAAGGGTAAGAATTTATATCTAAGCATCTTAAATAAAGCGATAATAGTTTGAGAAGAGCTAGAAGCTTGATCAAGAGAAATTTGTAAATGTTCATCTTTTAAATATATTTTCGAAGAGTATTCCGATGCACGTAACTATTCAAGGATATTCTTAGGTTTTTTTGCAGTGCAACTTTGTTGTATTGGCGGATTATTAAGATTTAGACAATAATCCCCATAGATTCTTGGTATTTTTCCATCTACCTCCAGTAGTGTCACGGTAAGATTAGCCTATTTCGAAGACAACTGATATAAGTATGTTATTTTCAACGGAATTACCCAATTCTTTATTAACTGCTTCGTTTAAGCTTCATGGGATCGATTGATGTTTCAAGAAAACATGATCAACTTTTATTTTTATACGTAAAGGCTGAATGTTCATTTCGCCCGAAGATCATGAATGGCACATGATTGGTCTGTTTAGCAAGGACTCATCAAGTGCGTTAGTGCCTAAGGATATCCGTAAATTCAATAATATGAGCTCCTACGAACCCAGAACTCTTGCGCAGTATTCGCTAGCATTGAAAAGAATCTTTACAAAGCCAATATTGTTGATCTTCAAAGGAATGCCAACTGTATCAACAAAAGGTAACTTACGGACAGTTATAACTGTGATTAGACATGTGGTAGGTTTTAACTGTACATCATCTCAAAATGGCAGCAGATCCTTCTTGGATATTATCACACTTTCAGTGTCTAGTCAATGAATGCACCTTCCCTGATTTAGCATTGGAAGTTTTCATCAAATGGGACTGATCATTCTGAACTGTTGAAGGAGATAATTATCCCATTATAGTTGGCACTTTAGATGAAGCATGAGAAGTCTCAGCAGTTAGCCCATTTTATCGTCTGCACATATAATTCATGATAATTAAGATTAGGAAGCGATAATTATTTCAGAATTGGGATTTGCCTCATAAAAAAACATGATTTGATATCATCTGTCCTGAGGTATTTGGCGGAGAGTATGTAGTATTCTTTGTATGTAATCTCTCAAATGTAGACGTCTTCGATGTCTTCTTATGATTAACAACGGCATTAATAAGTCTAGAGAGCGTTATATCAAATTGTTATAAGGATTCAGGTCAATGGTCATTATTGACATCTTCGTAGACAATTCATTTTTTTTAGTATTTTGAAAAGTACAGCATAGCATGTGAATCATCTTATCAAGCTTTGAAATATGAATAAATGCTATTAGACGATCGTACAGCTCAGTGCGTAACTGGTCAGCAGAATTAAACTTTGAAATTTATGTTCGTGTCTGACTATGACCATGAATTAACTTATTAAATTGAGCTGTATTTCGCGGGCTTCAGAAAAACCACCTTGAAATGGTCCTTCAGAAAACTTCGGAGATTTCCACAGGATAAAAAGATAGACTTTTTGGAAAATTAAAGATTTTTTGGTTAAACTAAACTTAAGCGACAGCTTATCATTTCTCCGTATTCGGTGACCAATCGAAAGCGAAATTAATAGGAAGAATGGCATTAAGTTAACAAGTTATAAAACTGTTTAACATAAGAAATAAAGTGATCTGGATTTTCAATAAGTCCATCACCTATAAAAAACACACTGTTTGTAGTACCATTCATCCATGGGAAATCATATTATATCCCCGTGCAATCTTCTTGAAGATTCAAAAAATTTTCTAAGACATCTTTGCATACTTTGGACGTTTTTTTGTCAGACCAACAAAGTGCTTTTTATGAGCAATAAGATGATAGATGTTACGCATTTCGAATAATAGTAAGTCTGACTTCCCAGCATCTGTGCATATGATAATTCTTCGTTCTACTCATTGTTTCATAACTGGTAGGATAGATCCTTCTCTTCTATCCTTTATCCACCGGAAAATTTCTTTACTACATGTTTCAGATTTATACTTCAGGAATTCTTGATTTGCCAAGACATGTGTTTTTGCAGTTTACTGAATCCTGTTTGATTCGTCTTCCCTGCCCAAGTTACTTTTCCCAACAAGGCATTCATTGAGTTCTAACACAAGTACCACGAATCTAAGTCTTAAATCCAGTCTGCGGACTAGTTCGGAGTAGATATCTTTACACTGATGAGCCGCTGAACTGAGGAAACTTCAGTAACATCTGTCAGAGTTCCAGCTGATATTGCAACTGTTCCAACAACCGAACGAAGTAGAAAACCGTTATTTAAAGGTGGTATTCATTAGGATTTGACATCATTGGGGAGACCACTAAACGTCTGAGAGCACTGGACATTTGTTTCGTCCCACTAGGAGATTCTTCAGTGTATACCCAAGGCTGCACTGGGTATTAAGCCCAGAATGTTCCGTTTTTGCGGTGAGCTCGTTACAGCTATCTCACTGGATCAGAAGCCAATGGTCCGAATTCCCTCACTTCTACGAACTCGCAATATAGCATGATCATTGTCCATTGTAACTGTTTGGTATTTGTCTTCGTACCCAACTTGGTTAGCCTCACAAGTCACGGTTTTTCATTTGAACTTCAGAAAGCCACCTCAAAGAGCGTAACCAATGAGTACTGGACATTTGGCTTGAAGGTTTGTTGAAATTTAAGGGTTTTGAGACAGGTTCCGACCCAGTGCCAGTGTGTTTGCTTCTAAAACCGGGAGTCCTGGGTTCGATTCCCGATGAGATCATTGATGCACATCCCTTGTGAGTCCCATAATAGGACGGAACAGCTGTTCAATGTTCTGAAGTTTTCCATGGTTCGCCAACTGACCTCTCCATGATAAATACAAACTTAAAATTAATAAAAAATCTCTTGAAATCTCTAAACTGAAATCAGTATTTTTTGGAAAGTTCAGTGAGATTCTTTAAAAAAACTATCCTGTTCTCAGAGATTCCCTTTTATAACAACTGAAACAACTGGTAGGTGGACAACCCATTACAACATCTTATTCAACATATAGACTTTACACAATCAGTCCAACTCTGTAAAAAGCAGCAACACATTCTATGTCGATTTCATCAACAACAAATGCAGCATCGACATGGTAAGCGGATGTAAACGAATGACCTTTGCAAAAGTCATCCTTAATGATTCTCATGACTGAAATTTATTTCAAGACAAATACTTTCCAATCATGTAGGCTTTTTAATAAACACCGGACACAGAAGCACTCAAGGTAATCTTTGAATTCCCACGGTGCAGCATTGGTACACAAATTTCCAGGATTACTGAAATCCAGTTCGTCGATAGAGAGAGGAAATTAGACTGAAGTTAGCAATAACGGAATTATTACCATCAGACAGGCAAAAGCTAAAACTTCGTTATCAGTGAAATTATATGTATTATTACACATGCAATAGGTAGGAAGGAATAATGATGAACATTTACAAATGATTTATAAGTCGCATGGTTCACACTGACATTTCTCACAGCTGAGTAGTTTTTCAATGACCCACTATGATTTCACCAACGTTTTCTCTGGAAACTATTCAGGCAAGATCACACGGCGTGACCTCTGTCACAAAGTGTCTTGAACTAGAGAAATATAAAACTGCTGAACAACTTAGGTAGTTAGAAACTACTCAGGCTGATCTGTAGCATTTCGTCGGCCAGATTATAACAATCTAAACACCGGGCAGTCTGAGCGGTTTTTAACAACTCAAGTTGTTCAGTGGTCGTATCTTTCACTAGTTCATGACACTTTTGAGTCAGAGATCGCACCTAGTGATCTCGGATGAATGGTTTCCAATGAAAACCCTGTTGACACGAAAGTTTGGCAGTTGAAAAAGTACCCAACTGTGAGAAATGTCAATGTGAACCATGCGATTTGTAAATCACTAGCAAACTGGCCATCCTATCTTAGGTATACCGGTCCATATAAGTTTGCTAACCGGATTCAGGTAATCTGAACTTATTCAGCCTTATGAAGTGAATTCCTCTGAGTACAAAGCTGATAAGATCGGCTCGAAACGAGTGAAACGGCCAGTATTTAGATCTCTCTGATCCGGCTGGCAAAATACTACAATCAGCCTGATTGGTTCCTGACTACTCAAGTTGCTCAGTAGTAGTATGTTTCGCCAATGAACATTTACATAACTCAGTTATTGAGGTAGTCATTCATTATATTATTATTACTAAATATGACAACGTGGAAAATAACTGTTAAATATATTAGTGTAAGGCTTATTAGAGAACACTATCTTCAAACGGACTTCCACAAGAATTAGATTCGGGCTAAACATACTCGTATTCCTGCTGGATATACAAAAGCGCTGCAGACAAGACGACAGGCTATTTTTATGAGTCATAGATCTGTCAAGAATTAGAATGAAGTCCCACGTAAGTAGCGTATGTATATTTAAGCTGAGATGATAGGGTTAGACATTCTCCAACCAGTTAGCAGATTTCTGTACTTCTGTTCTTGGTCTGCAATTTATGAGCTGGTCTAAAATGTAAGTATGAAAACGGCATGGTATTAGTATTATTTCAGAATACATCTTTTTCTCATCAACAGTCATGCACAACAAGATTTATGAAGCAAGACTTCTCCGATGACAAGTTAATTCAATTTACATGACTTTTCGGATGGTTTGAATCTTGCTTACTGAATATTACAGGGAAACGGTTTGCCTGTAGATGAATAGTCTTTTAAATGCTCCCTAACTAAGGTATTAGAAACACGACAATTCACTGTGAAGCATCATATCAAACTGAATAAGCTGACAATATCTAGTAATTATTTATTAGACGGGGTGATGACAGTAGAAGAATACAAAATTACTGAATAATAATATACCCCATGTTCTTCCTGCCACTTTCGGACTAATGCAGGCACAGCAGTCTCACAAAAAGCGCCATTCCGTCAACATTTTACATTTTGTTTTGTTATAAACAGTGTCCAGATTTTTACTGACACAATTATTAAACTTGGTTGTGTCACTGGTTGGTACGAAATAGAGAAATACTAGGTGGAATGCAAATCCCTTCCTCCTTTTTACCAATTTTTAATTAACGAACACTGTTCTCTGAAAACCGGGAGAAATACCATGAACTAAGAAAGTGAAAAATCACATAGAAGTAAATTCAAATGGATCTTCTTTAAGAAATAGTGAAATTTGGGCAGTTTAAATATGCAACCTGAATTCTGAAATATGAGTAAGTGAAACCCAGAAAATATTATATTTCAAAATGTCCCAAGAACCCAAAATTGTTTTGAGAGTAAAGAAAAGAAAATTTATTGAGTTATATGGGATTAAATCCTACAAGTAAATCAAACTGATTTATAGTGACATAGTTAAATTAATTTGTCAAGGGTTCACTGTAACACAAAATAATTCATATTCATATGAGCTCATCTGCATTGCTTTATTGACAACTATTGTGTAAAAGTTTTGTCGTCTGCGAACTGCTTATGAAACCATCCAATGCGACGATAAAACATCCATTAACAAATATAGGAGCTAGGAGATCACTTTGTCTGAGATGAAGTTTATGCGTTCAATTGGGGAACAACCGTGGTCTAAAAATTATTCTCTTGGCTAATTTGAATGACGTTCAAAGCTCATTTTATATGTTGGTTGTTGGATAAATTTGTGACAAACAAAGGTTGAAACAGTGATGCGAGTAACACTGTAGTCACTCAGTTGAATGTACTTCAGGTATCGAGAATTCAGAGTATTTACTGTTTTTGTTTGTCCTTTCTAGATACATGTTGGCATTAAATATTTCTTCAGGATTAGTTAAGGTAAACTTCCATTCACAAACTTTATTACTGTTATTTTTTACTTGTCACTTGGATTCCTAGTGGAACATAAGGATTCAGTAGAACGTCGCCATTTCACTATAATCTCTACAGTCTTCTTTCTTAACCTAACTCCACGACTCTCCACAAGCTTTCATTTCTTACTCACACCATCTCCTTCATGTCACCCTCGACTCGGACGCCAAACTCCTCGTTTCCCATTTGACTTCCACTCGACGGCCTGCACGTGATGTCTGCAGTCGGCCTTCTCAGTGTATGCCCAATCCATTCAAACTTTCTTCTGCATATTTGTTGGGCGATGGTTCTTGCTCCGTTGGTTCGTTGCCAACCACACTTCCTTCCTTGTTGCTGATTCTTTCTGGTCATCCATCTGATATGCAGTATCGAGTGAGTGTAGGCGGCAGCTGTTCATCTCATGTATGTCTGTAGTCTGTTGGAAATGCTTTTCGTAACGCGCCAAGTTTCTCAACCATCACATAGAAGCACTGACTCACTTGACTGACTTAGTGTTGAAAATCCGGATCTTGTTCATGCTTTATGCTGAGTGGAGTGTAGTAGATCCCCACACTGGCTTCAGGTTAATTCGGGAAGGCCTGTCATGCTGTCTTTCCGATCGTGGTTGGCTTTGACGACCTCCTCTGTGCCTGTGCCGCCGCCTGTAGTTGAAACGATGCTGCCTATGAAGGTAGGTGAAGGAGACTACTTCCTTTAGGTTTCTTCCGTTAGTGGTGATTGGTCCTTGTTGTTCATGCTGTTGTTCGTTGGGTTTCTTCATCACCTCTGTCTTCTGCACATTCACTTGAAGTCCCGTTTTCGCTGCCTCTTCTGTTAACTTATTAGTCTTCGCCTGTAGATCTTCGACTTTGTGCGACATTAGACATAAATCATCATTGGCTGAATCCAAATCTTCTAGGGTGTTTTCACCGGTCTGACATATGCGCATCTTATTACTCCTCACAGTTTGTTGCATGATCCGCTGCTTAATCAGGATTTTATTACGTTTTGATATTATATATGTTTTTTTTGGCGTCTGTGGGAAATGGTTGAATTCAAGATTATATTCGTCATGGACTGATATTGGTTGGAGAACCATTGAAGGCACTGAAGCGCTAAACAGCAGTTTTGTCCTAGTATGGAAATCATTATAATAGCATACCCAATATCCCATTAGAGATCGAAGCCGGGACTTTCGTCTCTCATGGCGACCACCTTACCATGCAACCACCTGGTCTAGATCAAACGTTTTCCATTTTCCTGCTTCTGTGTATTTACGATTTAGTGTGACTATCATCCAATGCCATCGGGTTGTGATGAATGCAACCTTGGAATCAGTCAGTCTCAGCACAACTAAAAATGAATTACTGTCATCCTTGATTAGGTTAGAAATGGATTTCTCGGATTTTTAACTAGAATCCATGACGTGTGAAGCAATAGATTTTGACCGAGTGGCTGCATGGAAAGGTGCTTGCCAGGAGACAGGACGGTTGCGGCCTAGATCCCTAGTAGGGTCTTGTGTAGGCCGTTATGACGAGTCACATACTAGGATGAAACAAATGTTCAATGCTTTAAGCTTTCCAATGGTTCTCTAACCGATGCTGGTCCGTGATAAATACTAAGTTGAAACAAAATGCATTTTCTTTCTGATTATAAAAAGACTGCACCGAACAGGCTATCAATCCTTTTAGATAAAATTTTGTGATACCTGTAATTTCTAATTCAATATTGCCTAACCTCATGTTTTAATAAAAAGAAGCATTTTTATCTTTTCAGCACTCCAGACCTTCTAGAAGTTTCAGTTTGTAATACAACATTTTGATACATCCACAAATTTCCTTCCTGTCGCAGTCGTATATTCAGCTGATTTTGTTATTCCGACACTATATAGTTGGTAGTATGAATCCATTTGCAAGAGATTTGTTAGTTTACACGGGATTTTTACAATACTGTCATACTGAGTTTGGCAAATAAATTAAGCTTATGAGATTATAGTATGAGACTGGCTTTTGTGAGAGGAGAAACAGATTTTAAAGAAGAAAGAGTTGTATTCACTGCTTTATAAAACATTCTATAAAGCTATTCACCTCCCGTTAGATTAGAAATTTCAGCTAACTGCAGGTACAGATATCT
This sequence comes from Heterobilharzia americana, assembly GCA_944470555.2. NCBI lineage: Eukaryota > Metazoa > Platyhelminthes > Trematoda > Strigeidida > Schistosomatidae > Heterobilharzia > Heterobilharzia americana. The sequence continues at coordinate 8,635 of CALYCZ020000170.1, read as the reverse complement.
GTGAAATAGACGTTTACTTGTTATATATCTTAAAAATTCCAGTTATGGCAACTGGAATACAATCAAGAATGCAAACTACAATCAAATAGGGAAATTAAAATAACAAATTCTTTCGACATATTGTAGTGTTGCTTGTTACGCTGAATGCTAATAATAAACCTTTACATTTTAATCAAAAAGCAGCTGATTAAGTTCTTTAATCGAAGTTTATGGTCATTAGTAAGTTATTGCAAACGAGTATAAACCGAAAGTACCTAGGTATGTTTATTTTCAGTTATGGTTTGAGTGAAATACTTTAAAGGTTCTTGAATAGACAACTCTATGCTATAATCTTCAGATGACAGTTTTGTATTCTGCAACTGGGACTTTTACTGATATTAATATATTGTTGTCAATTGTTATAAGAATGTCTCACTTGTTACAAGAGACATCATGAAGGAGAAAAAAGATAGGGGTCATCTCTAAATGTTTCGTATCTTAATGAGCACCTCTGGATGATCAATTTAAGAGATCATCTTAGGTCACTATCAACAGTTAACTAGATACATCTTTTAATGATTCACTCTTTACAGGTGAATATTAAGTTATTATTCTCCTGATATCATTCGTAAGCTCTGACATTAATTTAGCCCCACATTTTAAGCCTAATAAAGGACGGGAAAAACTCTCTTGTATGTATGAAGTCGAACCAATCTTTTAATTTTACTTAAGTCATTTAAACCTCGCCATTAATTTGGAATAAAATGATCTAATAAAATGCGTTCAGGAGTCTATGTTCTTCAGTATGTCAGTTGACTATCATCATTGAAAACGACGAAATGAACTCATATGTAGAGCGACAATTCACTTCTGCTTTAACGAATGTTTTGGATAATGCATAGATTAATAACAGATTCATTCAAATCTATCATTAAAAGTGTCTATGAACGCATTTCGAATATGCCGTTTAGTACTGTAAATACATAAAGACTGTGGTTGTTTAATGCATTAAGTTTAACCAAATATTTATAGATAAAAAGACAACTTTAAACCTGCTTTATGTTTTAAGGCTTAAACAGTAAGGTTTAGAAATTCTTGCTAGAAAGTAGAAATCGATTGGGAGTGCATGTAAAGCAGTAGTAGGTTACTTATTTTCACCTGTATCTACATTAGTGAGATTGGTACTTTAGCTGTTTATTTAGCTCTACTTATACGCAGAAGTTTGGTAGCTTTTCTCAGTTCTTATCAAATAAGCTGTCAAACTTACTGACCAATGAATTCAAACAATCTCTCTTCATGACTGACTACCTATAAAACATTCAAAAATGTAACGGAAATCCTCAACGAGATATTCGAGTTTAGACTTAAACTAAACATATTATCTAATGCTTCATAACTCACGAAATATTCATTCGGCATAAAGTACTGAGGAATAACTTCACCTATGGAGGAATTAGACACGTTGTTTTGTTCAAGTGATGACCATATCTCAACAAAACAAAAAAATTTGTTGTCAGTTTAAGTAGAACACAAACTGAACAATCAGTACATCAAATGTATGTTAAAGCTGTACTTTCCACAGGGAATTAATCACAGTGTAAGCGTGACTGGAAAAGTGTAAAGCAATAAAAGTTAACGATAACTTTACCGTCAATCATCTATTTGAATTTATTTATTGGACACGGCTTAAAGTTAGTGATAACTTAATTCATACAAAAGTCATGCAAGTTGCCTGTTTTCAGTTAAGTCTAACTTGAACAATGATCTGTCTGTATTGCTGTCTAGTTCTCAAGAGAATGTGTAAAATACAATTGATCTGGAGAAGGATTTGTTTTAGCAAAACAATGTTTTCATTTGAAGGGACGTATTTTGTCCAGATATCTATATAGGTTCTGATTGACTAGATAGTTTGGCTTCCAATTCGCAAACCGCAAACATCTTTTTTTAATCAGTAAACAGACTTCTGGTAAAACATGATACAAAATAGAAACAACTTGCCTGAGTACTTTATCTGGCCATCCCATTGGCTACGTAAAGTTATGCACTTATTTTCGTCTATCTATATTCAGTAACCAACCTTTGAAATCAGTTTTAAGGACGAAATCATAATACTGAAGTTATGTTACGAAATTACGTGAATCGCGTGAGGTAGAAACACAAAAGGATAGGTTGATTCCAATATTTAAAAAACTAGACGAATTAATTCAGAAAAGAGCGGATTCCAAGAAATAGCCGGTTTTCTTCAGATAAGTTGTATTGGCCAGCAGTGATGTGACGAACAAGATTTACGGTTCTCATGAAACTAGATTTGTATCAAGAAACAGTTTTTCTTTTACACCTGTCAACTGGTGAACAGTAACTAGTGTTCACTTTACCATTACTCATTTGAAGTACCACAAAGTGAAACATTTTGGAAAAAGTTGATGTACAATCTTATTTGGGTGAAATTAAAACTGTGAGTAGTGGTCTATATAGTCTAACGGTAGACCCTGATGAGATAGACAAAAAGTTGAGCTGTAGCTAAAAATGTGATCACAGACAGTCACACATCAAGTTCCTGCAAACTTATCAAGTTGTTTACGAAACTTTATCCAGTAGATGATATTGTTTTAATGTGTGACACATCTTAAAGATAAGGTGAAATATGGCACTATAGCATGTGGTTGCAAAGCTGCCGTGGTGGTTCAATAAGGAGGGTTACAACTGAACATATCGTGAACGAGTCACTCTGCCTCAAGAACCTTTTCATTCAAAGTCATTTATTTAACTTAAATAGGCAGGTTTTGACGGGAATGCAATCCGCAAAGGACCCTTGTTTGTCATTAGTATTTTTAACAGACCCCGCCATGTATTTCATCTTAATTTACAGTGGTAATTTTGTTCAGAAATGAAGTAGGGAGGCATTAGTTTGGTGAATAGGATTTCATTAGTTTATCAATTTGAAAGAATCTAGTTCTACAGGTGCCTGATTCAGAATTGCTATGGCTACGGCTAACGCCGAGCTATTATGGATTTTTCAATAAACCATTACTATGTTTCAAGCGATAACAGTTTTTGAAAAGGGTTGCATATAGAAAGAAATGATGTAACCTTGTTGCACGTTTATAAACTTCATCTTTGAAGCACAAATACAGCACCTATCATCTGAATCCCATACGAATCGCATTTATAGTCTAGTTTGAAAATGAAATCTTTTTGTGAAGGGTTAAACATAAGTACTTCTAGAAATCTAGTGAGAAACACATGGACATTTTACACTGTTATAGTTCAGAAGACAGCGAATCGGCAAAAGAATTCTTTCAGATCTGTTTTTACACATCCAGTTAAAGCTTTAGTGTGAAAAACGTCTTTGTAGTTTACAACTGTCAGTACACAAAAAGGAACTTTTACTATCTCAAAAACAAATCTTTTCATTTCTATCAGCATAGTTAAATAACAATTTTGACACAGGATTCTACTGGGAGATAACTCCTACCTTAAAATCAAAAAAATGTAACTAAAAATGACTTTGAAGAGAATTGTGCGTCATCAATGTTACAATATTTCTGCGTGAAATAACCTGAAAGCAAATCCTTTCTTGTATAACACCAGTAAGTGGACTGATAATAGTAGTGCCGTATCGGTAAAGAAAACAGATGTACGTGTATTTCATTTCGGAGATTTTGTCGTATAAAGACTAACTTTAGACTATTCAATGGAAGCCTTCTGATATCTCAGTAAGAGTTTCAGAGAAACTTGGCACTAGGACAACAACTGACATTTCAGTTGTTAGCCAAAGGGGGTATTAAACAATAGGTAATAGTTTAGGATTAGTAGAAAGATGTCACGGAAGTCAAAATACTAAAAATTAGATGGTATGCTTTCCTGTATCCCATCGTTGATTGAGCTGAAACGAACAGCTATTTTTGGCAGATGAGTTTTTCACTAGATGCCTTGATATTGTTTGCTTGATACTAATGAGGCATAGTGACCATCAGTGAAGTCTAGGAATAACATATTATTCTACTTAAAAATCATCAACTGCATACCTTTACCTTAAAATAAGTGACATTGTTCTCATTGAGACGCAAAATTAACACCCACTGCTGGAAACTCCGGAGCGTTATCAACTAGGATACTGAATCGTGGCAGACACTCCAACTGGGATGCTTAAAGTTTTGTCTGATAGACTGAAGTATACCGCTTCAGATAACAGAAAAACTGCCTGATTTGGTGCAAAAAGAGGAATATTTTATGAAATATCTTAGCAAAGAGAAAATAATACTGTTTTACTAGGTGGTAGATTTGATATACAAACGACAACTGTTTCACTCCTCTTGGTAAAGTCACCCTGATTTATTCTTGGAGATATGCCTAAAAAAGTTATACCAAACTGAATGGACTAGCAAACAGGAGTAAATGAGCAGTGTTTAAGAAAACGTTAAAAGCTTCTCATCGAAAAAGATTTCAACGACTTCCCAGATATTCGTGACCGGATTAACATTTAATAGATTTCATGGAAAGTTCATGTCAGAAAATTGTGCTTATTTTTCACTGTCGACAGAACTGCTGTTACACTGACCAAATGTTTATAGCTTAAAATCACTTAGGTGTCGATGTGCTACAGACTTCTCAGTTTATCTGTGTTACGCTCATACATTCACAGCTTTTCTCACAGAAGAAATATCTAAATAGAATTTCACGATAAAGAATATTTTGAATGAATTCTATTGAAGCTGATTAATGTTGCCACAGGACATCTTAGCTACATCAGAAAAAACAAAAAGAATCCTTTATCCACTGCTTCTATTCGGAAAATTTGGTTCCCAAGCTTGCAAACACTGTTTAAGTTATTCAAGAAATTTATTTATCTTCTGAGGATGGAAAGAAACCTGAAGTTATTCATTTGTTTTCCTGACAGCTTTTATGCAATCCACGTGAATCATTGGCTGCTAAGTGAGATGTAATCAAAATAATATAACTCAGTAAAGTACTTTCAAGGTTAATCTTTTTTTCTTCTTTGAGGAAAATAAAAAATGCAGTACAGTGGGTAGAAAATCTTCTCTGTGCCACCGTTATCAACTAACCAACATGTTAGTTTTATCAAATGTTCGGCTATGTATAAGTGTTGGTGACAGCTAAATTTCACTTAATCAATGCATTTTTCAGTAAAGGAACGATTTTCCCAGGAGAAACAATTCATATCAACTCACTGAACTATTGGAAATCAAATTAAATAATAACGATATCAGTGTCATGGGAAGAGTTTACCAGAATGTAACTATTTCCATTCGTATTCAAAATGTAGTAATCTGCAATAATAAATTGATTCAGTATCTACAACAGTGAAATGTGTTTTTTCGAACACTAACTGATAACATGACAACATATTCAACAATTTTAAAATAAAATACTTAAGTCTAGGTCTCACGTCATTTGTATTTTTACTGATGCTGTGCGTATCCATTTAAAAGAATGCTGGTCAGCGGAAACTCTGAAATACTCTTAAGGATCATCCAATAGTTATCAACCAGTATAATCAATAAGTGGATTTAAAACCCAGAGATGATGAAAAGATAGGAAGCGCATAAGTAAACTTATCCCTTTTCTCTTATCATATCACAAACTTCGAAACTGGTTAAAATATCTGTAGGTGTTCAGGACTAATATAATGGATGAGTAGAAACACTGAACCTTCATAAAGCTGATATTTGTGGAACACTTTCTATTCATGCAGTTGTGGTGTTGATTTGCAACAGGAAGTGGTTAAACGGAGATTAGCAGTTTAAGTCATTTGTCCATTAAGCAGACATTTTTGATCTAATTTCCGTCTGCGTTACTGCATGTTTAATACAAATATTACTGGACAGTTTAGCGCTTTATGGAACCTATCTTCGACCTATTACATTTCACGTGGCAGAAAGCACTCCTGATTGCCACTATCCAGCTAACATCTATTTATGTGTATCGTGATACTGAGTCAACAGACCTAGTGGTCACATTCTAAAATGATCGATAGAATTCGATCAGCAGTTAAGACTAGACAACATGATGTTGATTGTCATCTTGTGACCAATCAGTGTGCAATTTCATGTTTCTGAAGACTCCATGTGTAATATGTATTTTTGCGGAGTGCAGCTTCTCTTGTCATCACAGATCAATCTTTGTCTTCTGGTGCTTTCACATTCACGTCAGGTGTCTATCGCCTTCAGTATCGTTATAACTGCAGTCTTTTATACTTCACACGGTCACTACATTTCAGTTACCTTGTGATCCTAGGAGAAGTAGAAAAATAAACGCAGCAAATAATAATTTACTTGGATGTGGCTAGCAGAGTAATTTTAGAACAACATCACTCATCGGGGTGCAGGTACATCCAGCTGGCGGGTCCCAAATGGCACGAAACGTGTATCCTGGATTCTTGTGATAGCCACAATCAAGTAGGGGACTCCATAATAAATATTCAGGCAATATCAAGGCATCCGCATAGGAACCCATATGCCAATAAAGGCTGAACAATTCGATCCAGTAAAACAACGGAGAATTACAAGCATATCAATGAATAGTAAATTCAGTAAATGTTTACAAAAATTACCGATCATATGTTAGTTTCTCAATACTATATAATTCTGAGTAACATGATTCCCTCCTTTCTCTGTTTTACTTCTTGTTAGCTATTTAACTAGGAAACAGACTAACAAGTTCTCAACCTCTCTTACTATGATACTACATATTTTGGGGTTTCTATCAACCAAGTGAAATTAGATAGGATGGTTAGTTTGCAAATGACTTACAAACTCCACGGTCCATGATGACATTCCTCATAGCTGAGTAAGTTTTCCTCTGCTCATCTGTGGTTTCAACAGGGTTTCCATCGGAAATCATACAGTGTGTGATCTCTGACACAAAGGAAATGTACTCTCACAGATCAGTCTGAGTGGTTTCCAACTACTCAAGTTTTTCAGTAGTAGTATAATTCATAAATGGAATTAGAAATGTATTAGATAATTGATTTGCCTGTTAATTCTAAATGTACAAAACGCAGGCGAGTGAAGTAGAATCTAATAAGATGGTTATTCGTCTAAACATTTCAAAATAACTAAACTTGCGTATTCCACCAGAATAAACAAGGAATTAGATGAAGTGCCCATACAACTTGTATATGTTGCCTTCCCGACTGGCATTCTTTGGCAGATTGTTAAAATTAGCTCCATTCTCATATGCCACTTCAAGTGGGTATTTTCAGGAAATTTTCGACTCAGCTACTCAAAATCTGACTTCTAATACGGTAAATGTAATTTACCGTGGAGGATAATTTCAATCTGTACAGTGCATATATAATTCATAGCTACTTTGAGTGTTTGTATGACAAAAACTGGTATTTCCGTAAAAATGGACTGCCTAACAGGATTAGGTTTTAAGTTTGCACTAACCTGTCCCCTAAATGTTAATCGTTATAGCTTTCAGTTCATAAGTGTTGATCAAGATGTATGGGTGAGGTGTGCAATTAAATCACTTAGCTAACTGACTTAACATAGAAAGGCACTTTATTTGTTGTTAGCTGTCTAAAATCATTTGATGCGGAACTGCATCAGAAGAATCAAGCGGCTGAACAGATATTTCTTCATATTAAATAAACGTGTAAATTTGAATACAGGTTCTGGGGGTTTGTAAGTCTTTAGATTATAGATTTGCTTATTGATATATAGCACACAGTGACGTTTCGAGCATTAATTATTGTTCATAACCATGTCAATGTAATCATACTTGCTTATTAGCGACATCTGATTTTTATAGTCCTATCACCTTATGTTATTTGTTTTTATTGGTATTAAGGATATCCATATCTCTGGTATAGGTATTGCACCATTTCCATTACACATATTGGGTGTAGATTTGATGAACAACCTCTCTCCATACATAATTGTACTGAACTTAAGTACAGTGGGTTTTCCATCCTATTGTATGGTTAGATGTTATTGCATGCAATGTAATAGCCAAGCATTTTTCCAGGTAACTGATCTTTTGGAGTTTGTCATTTTACATGTAGCTAAATTTCTATGTTCCGCCAATCTAACTGACTGGCTGGCTTGAAATATGTATTTGACTTCACAGTCACTGTATAGGCTTTGGCAAATTAGATTACTTTCTTAAGTTCGGTCTATCGGATCCTTGAGCTGACAAAAATTATCTCTAAGTGAGTTTGGAGGTTTAGATGCCACCCTAATTTCAGCTTGGTTAAGGATCCTACGTAAATTTCTGATATACTTTCCTTATAGGGTAACACAATAGAGGCAGTTAACCTCTTTCTACTTGTGTTGTCGTTATTATTCGTACTCATGTTACTGTTATCTTTCCGCTTCTTGTGTGTTCTTAATGAACTGCGGAGGATAATTACTAAGCATTAGCGCTTCATTTACATGCTTCAGTTCCTTGTTTAGGTCCACACAATATCTAGTGGGTTTTTCAGCTCTGTCATTTGGACTTTTGACTAAACCCGCGTTAACTGACATTGGATGAGATAACTTGAAGTCTAAATACCTGTTATAATGTGTCGGTTTCCTGTAGATGGTTGTATCCACTGCCAGTACTTCGTTTTATTCTGCAATCCAATATAGGTAATTCTCCTTGTTAATTTTCTACTTCGTAAGTGAATTAGGTTGCGTCCACTACTTAG
>CALYCZ020000168.1:0-19853 GCA_944470555.2 Heterobilharzia americana | reverse complement strand
ACAGGGATATTATGTCGCGCCTGGATACTTTTCCAGTGAAAACCGTGAAACAACGTAACTGCGCAATGACCACACCAAATCAGTGTTAACCGTATAACAAAAGAGCTCACTTAACGGTTGAACATAAGCTACTAAAATAAGCATTCCTCTCAATAACAAACGATACATGAGCTGCATAAATCAGTCCAAAATCTACGAGAACAAAAAGCCCTAAGTGAGCAGCTAGGAGTACTTGGAACTAGAGTAAGGCCAGGCAGCCTAAAAGCAGCCATGAAAAAAACCAAAAAACAGACACACGGTATGCAAAGGAAAAGGAGGCGAAAATATTACCAAACAAACAAGCGAGTGAACAAATTACATCAAGACGAAAAATTTAACATCAGAGGGGCCAGTATGCAAGCATCATCATATTGACACATGTTCAAAATTCTACAAGGTTCTGCAGGTCCTAAATAGTACAGAAGGGAAATAAGAAAAAATCGGAAGTTTCTGCTACCTATGAAACGAACAAAAAAATATCACTTTTAAGCACACACGTGATGTTAAGGTTTGCATCGTCTTCAGTTATACTTTTTTCCCCACAGGTGGCATCAAGATCGCACAAAACTCCGCTTTTCCTTAACAAGAAGTCGGCATGTTTGGCTCGTCCTTGCGGTGCCACGTCATGCCAGATAAACGTCTATTTTGCCATGAATTCTTATGTTCATAGCTTTAGAGACCTAAAGAACCCACGCTGATGGTTTCGGGAATCCGTAGGTTTCCACGTAGTCGTGTAATCCAGGTGAATATCCGACAAACGTTTCACTATATTCAAGTGTTACCATCCAGAGCAGTATGGACTTACGCCATTACAACTAGGTGGTTTTGTGCAGAAGAATAAACGTTTGAAGAACTGCAGACCAATGGTGATGGGTTTTGCATGCTGTTCACAATAGGGTATGCAGCATTATCGAAGGGTTAAACTCACTGCTAGACAAAGTGTTTGAGAAGCCCGTTGCATAGCATTGTTGTAAATATGTCCACTTTAGAGTCCATGGTGAGCTGATATATTAGATTTAGCTGTCTGTCAAAATTTTCGTTGCCATTATGGGGACCGGAAATTTAAGTAGTTTAAGCATAAACGTTCACGTGCCGAAAGAGTCAAATGAATAAATGAGATCGGTAACTCCTGCTCATTCTCAAGCACAAATATGTACTCCATAGTAAAAGGTGGTTAAACAAATACAACTGTCGAGTACCCGAGAATCAATACGAATACTTCCGACGGAAGAGGATCAAAAGCTCAGTCCACAAGAAGCAAAACATCAATAAAATTTTTCAGTAGCCAGTCTAGGGATAAGCAGTCGAATCGCACCACAATTGTGCAAGAAACAAAATATCTGGCGCAGTAAAACAGCGTCAGCCTGTCAACAGTTCAGCTCCACACAATAATAAAGTGAAGCATTAGGGGCAATTCCCAACCAAAAGACAGACAAGTAGTGGTTGTCAAATCAAAGAAGACAGTCGAATAACAAAATGACATTACGCCAGCTTGGGTCAAAGCACAATATCCGCGATAAGGGTAAAAATATTCAGATCAGTGTCAACATTGCCAAATAGAGTGATAGAGAGCGATTTGTAGATCATTTTTCCGTCACACCCAGTACACTACACCATAGAAACGAAGGCTCAGACTGAACTTGATGCTGTTTCACTAGCTCCTTAGTAAGGTAACTTATAGTGCATGCAAAGACATGTGGTTCAAAAATATAACTGCATACGAGTTAAGAAACACGACTGAAACGGTAGCAATTGAACATTTCAAGACAGTCGCTAGATAGAACTTCTTCATGATAAAATATGCCCAGATACGGAACAGTTTACCTAGGGAAGCACGTGGATCTAACACTTTGACTAAGTTTACAAGACTGCTGAACCCCACTTCACACAGCTGTACCATGAAAATTACCAATGCTGCTACTAAAACTGCAGACATGATAGGACTTCTTAATATATGAACAATTTCCAACCACAAAGCAACAGAAGCTACACTTGTTTTTGTTGTTTTTCTACCAAAATTCCTGATACCAGCAATATGAAGACATCACCAACTTATGAAGAAAATGGACGATGGTGAAAAATTCCCGAATTGCCGGAAAGTCTGGACACTAAAGGAACAAGGGAAATTATCCAAGAATTCAGAGACCGGCATCCTCAAGGTGACTTTCGATGCCGACAACAGGACTCGAATGGGGAATATAAGTTAGAAATTGGTGTAGTGTACTGGGTGTGACGGAAAAATGATCTACAAATCGCTCTCTATCACTCTATTTGGCAATGTTGACACTGATCTGAATATTTTTACCCTTATCGCGGATATTGTGCTTTGACCCAAGCTGGCGTAATGTCATTTTGTTATTCGACTGTCTTCTTTGATTTGACAACCACTACTTGTCTGTCTTTTGGTTGGGAATTGCCCCTAATGCTTCACTTTATTATTGTGTGGAGCTGAACTGTTGACAGGCTGACGCTGTTTTACTGCGCCAGATATTTTGTTTCTTGCACAATTGTGGTGCGATTCGACTGCTTATCCCTAGACTGGCTACTGAAAAATTTTATTGATGTTTTGCTTCTTGTGGACTGAGCTTTTGATCCTCTTCCGTCGGAAGTATTCGTATTGATTCTCGGGTACTCGACAGTTGTATTTGTTTAACCACCTTTTACTATGGAGTACATATTTGTGCTTGAGAATGAGCAGGAGTTACCGATCTCATTTATTCATTTGACTCTTTCGGCACGTGAACGTTTATGCTTAAACTACTTAAATTTCCGGTCCCCATAATGGCAACGAAAATTTGACAGACAGCTAAATCTAATATATCAGCTCACCATGGACTCTAAAGTGGACATATTTACAACAATGCTATGCAACGGGCTTCTCAAACACTTTGTCTAGCAGTGAGTTTAACCCTTCGATAATGCTGCATACCCTATTGTGAACAGCATGCAAAACCCATCACCATTGGTCTGCAGTTCTTCAAACGTTTATTCTTCTGCACAAAACCACCTAGTTGTAATGGCGTAAGTCCATACTGCTCTGGATGGTAACACTTGAATATAGTGAAACGTTTGTCGGATATTCACCTGGATTACACGATTACGTGGAAACCTACGGATTCCCGAAACCATCAGCGTGGGTTCTTTAGGTCTCTAAAGCTATGAACATAAGAATTCATGGCAAAATAGACGTTTATCTGGCATGACGTGGCACCGCAAGGACGAGCCAAACATGCCGACTTCTTGTTAAGGAAAAGCGGAGTTTTGTGCGATCTTGATGCCACCTGTGGGGAAAAAAGTATAACTGAAGACGATGCAAACCTTAACATCACGTGTGTGCTTAAAAGTGATATTTTTTTGTTCGTTTCATAGGTAGCAGAAACTTCCGATTTTTCTTATTTCCCTTCTGTACTATTTAGGACCTGCAGAACCTTGTAGAATTTTGAACATGTGCCAATGTGTCGACGCCCGTAAACTGGATTATTTTCCCATTCTGGATATGAATATTTTGTTTAGTTTTGTGTTTCTGCGTTTGCCTTCGCTTACTGTGACTTGGGTTGACTGAATTCTAGGGGTATGTGACTATTTGCATGTCACTACTGATAATTATTTGGGATACGCTTGTTACCTCTCTCTTCCTTTGTGAACTGAAACTGTTTTTATTAGAAACTTACAGCCTTTAGTATCGGGTGTATCGCACAATTTTGGAGACTATTTATGGCGTCATAATATGTGCCGTTTACAATTTTGCAGCCCCACTTGGAGCAATAGCATCCATATACCGCGTGTAAAAACGGCTTGTTTTTACATAAATCGCCATTTAAAATAGACTGTAACCTCGATTGCCTGCTTCTTCATCGTCATACCTGTTGTTGAGTGATAATTAGGTGCTAGGCTGTTGTTGTGATTTTTGTGCGTCACACTGGCAAACAACTGGAAGCAGTGTTTGCAACCAGTGTTTTTATTATGCACATGTATTTATCCAGCCCCTCTCGTTCTCATCCCCACTGCCTCCACGCTTTAAGCATTTGTTAGTGGACATCGACTGTGAAATCTCGCCTTTATAAACTTTTTGGCATACCCTGGGTAGGGTCACTGACAATTACCCGACCGACAGTGACCACAGGTGGAGCGAAGTGGTGTGAAATGAGCTCAAAGTATTCCTTTCCTTATCGGTATCAAGCCTACTTTTGTTATCATATATGACGACATCCCATGTTAAGACAAGCATTCCGGGCACCCCAACCATTACTCTTGAAACTGACGCAGATAGAGGTGCATGTTCTCAGCATATTTAAATTATGTGAAGGGGTTTTAGCGTAAGCATTCAACTTTCCAGTCATATTGGCCATTGCAGTGTATGACATGCATATATGCTTTCTGAATTCTTTCTTTCGCCAAGTTGAATGGAATATTTCTCTCATCAACTTTATGTTCCGTCACATTTATTGGTCACCTGAATTTGATATTGTGTGTGCTTCCTACACATTACTTTCATACAGGCACTGAGTTATTTTCAATCATCAAGGCTATACTAGCATCGGGATTTAAATGGCATGATCATGTAACCATGCCTGTCAACCAGCTTGTGCTTGTGTTACAGGAATGGATTATCATTATTATTATAATTAATACCGGAGTACAGAATGTTTGATAGCGAAAAACTAACGTGTCTATACAATAAATGTGAAAATAACGTGAAGAACTCAGGATTTATAACGCGAAACTAGTATTTCACAGTTGTGATTAGTGATTCCACACTTTCACCATGGAGTTTCTGATCGTGTGATTCCAGCCCCTCATTGGCGAACAAATGTGGACCTGCAGGGTCATAGTGAATAGGCCGATGGTGACGGACACGGCAAAAACCCAAAACTACGGTGGAAACAACCAGTTCGGTCAGACACATGAACTGAAAGTGCGTCTAACGTTTACAAACGACGAGTGGGATAACTCCTAAGTGATCCACAGCAACGGTCATGAGTGGCACTTCGGAGAAACTGACCTGGCTTCGGACGAAGAGCACACTTACTACGTGCAGCAGTCACAGTAATGGTCTGCATTGACAAGGCTTAGTAATATCGGATTCGTGAGCATATGTTGGCTACCATGTCCCAACGTCTGAAAATAATGATATCATAACTCGTGGCTTGTAACTTCGTATGCATAAAGCTTTTTAGGATTTGTCCTGGTGCGAACTTGACAGACGCAAAGACCAATCACCAATTATTCGAACTTGTTATATACCCACGAATACGAGACCAAGGAAGAACACGATAGCGTAGTCGGATGGAATAGTATATTTGGATGGTTATGCCAAAATACCGATGCGTTCCAACTAACTGGCTAGAGAGTCGAATACGAGCAATGCAACGTAACACGACAGCGTGCCAAATGGCGAGGATGCTTGACCGGGTGCCTTCAGCTTAGCGAGTCCAGTTAAACTATCAAGGTCAGCATCAATGTCGAAGTCGTCAAACCCTAGGCTATTGATTTTGGGGAAGTGTATGACGCTACAGATCACTCCCCCCTAGTGGGTTCGTGAGGACCCTAAGACGATACCAGCCGGAAGTAAAAACCCAGTGGTTTCTCCACTGGTAAAACTCTTCCGATGGGCTCACTGCGTGAGGTGGCCCCTGGTTGTCTGAACCTTATTCTAGGGTGTCGTGGCGATTAAATAAATAAAATACAATAAATGAAATTGTACGTCGGTCGCGGTCATCTGTTCCTTTCGACGTTCCGTCCAGTGCTCGTTGCACCTGGAATATAAATAAAAGTCTTTAATACCACGAAAACGTTGCGTAAAAATGGGAATTATTTATATATAAACGTGTCGAAAAAGAAAAATTTACGCTTATCTTCGCCGTTTTTTTAGTTTTTATTACATGGTAATAAAAATTGATATAAAAAGGCAAAGTGTACGAGGGTTTGTGCCGGTAAATAAGAAAAATAGTGCCTCGAAAAAAAATGGTTGGCACACACATAGCTAAGTTGAATATGACTTCAGGTACTCTGGGAACCTGACGGTTCGACCTGATCGTGTTTTTTGTTGCGCCGCTGGTTGTTGCAGCTGTGCATTACCAGGCACATCGTCGAGAATTTCGATAATTGAGTCATCCGTCGGTCGGATGTAGCGAGCTGAAACGTCACTTACAATGGGGTTGCCTTCGAAATAAGCTGGTTTCAAACGGTCGATACTGACAGTATCTTCGCGTCCGCCTCGCTCAATTACATAGAATTTCTCATGTCGCTTAATCACTTTGAACGGCCCGTCGTAGGGTGGTTCAAGTGGTCGACGAACAGCGTCGTGGCGAACAAACACGTGTGATGTCTTCTGTAAACTGGGGTGGACGAAAACATCAGTCGTTTGCGGTCTAATCGGAGAAGGCCTAACTGAACGCATTGCGTTTGTAAGCCTAGTCACGTAAGATGCCCTGTCGGAAACATGTTTGAAAGTTGAAGGGGAAACAAACTCACCTGGTAGGCGAAGAGTGGTCCCATAGACGAGTTCTGCAGGAGTGCATCCAGCATCAACTTTCAACGCGTTACGAATACCTAGTAGGACTAGAGGCAGAGCCTCGGTCCACTGAGGTATGTTTGTAGCTGAAAGGGAAGCTTTCAGCTGTCGATGGAAACGCTCTACCATGCCATTTGCTTGTGGATGGTAGGCTGTCGTTCGGAACCGAGTGCAACCTAAAAGTGCCGTTAGAGCGTGAAATAGTCCACACTCAAATTGGCGCCCACGGTCGGTTGTGACGTAGGATGGACATCCGAAGTTCGCGATCCATCTTTCGACGAAAACACGAGCAACTGTTTCGGCAGTAATATCTTTAATGGGTACTGCTTCCGGCCATCGTGTGAAACGATCAACACAGGTGAAAAGGTAGGTACATCCATTAGATTCTGGTAGGGGTCCTACAATATCTATATGGACGTGGTCGAAACGCATGTCTGGGGCTAGAAATGAGCCTAAAGGGCTTTTCGTGTGTCGCGTGACTTTACACTTTTGACAAGCTAAGCACGACTGGGCCCACTCCTTAACGTCTTTGTTCATCCCAGGCCAGCAGAAACGTTGTGCGATAAGCCTAATGGTGGCTCGTACACCTGGATGAGAGAGTTTGTGCAACGTATTGAAGACGTTGCGTCGACAACTCTTCGGAACTATTGGGCGTGGTTGACTAGCAGAGACATCGCACAAAATTGCATCCTTGTCTGATCCAACAGGACAAAGTCGCAGTTTGAGAGTTGTGGACGACAACTCATGATGCAGCTCAAGGTCTTCCTTTTGACGCCGAGCTAGTTCAACGAGATCAATACCCTCGATATAGTTTATCGAAGCTATTCGAGATAGTGCGTCGGCTGCGGAGTTGTTTGCTCCAGAAATGTGGCGGATGTCTGACGTGAACTGGGAAATGTAATCCAGCTGTCGCGACTCACGAGGGGAGTATTTGTCAGACGCCGAGCTGAGGGAAAACGTTAACGGTTTGTGGTCTGTGAAAATAATGAAATCACGACCTTCCACAGAATGTCGAAAATGGCGTACAGAACAGTACATGGCTAGGAGTTCCCTACCAAATGTACTGTATCTTGTTTCCGCGTCTTGCAGCCGCCTCGAGAAAAAGGCTAACGGTTGCCACTGGTTGTCAGTCAACTGTTGCAAAACTGCTCCAATTGCTGAATCAGATGCATCAACAGCAATACTCAGAGGAGCATTGGGGTCATGATGCATAAGCATGGTTGCGTTCGAAATGGCTTCCTTGACTTTAGAAAAAGCAAGTCTAGCCGCGTTGTCCAGAGACACGAACTTCGCAGTTCCTCGAAGTAGATCTGTGAGTGGTCTCATGACAGAGGCACAGTTAGGGATAAACCTTCGGTAATAACTTACCAGGCCATTGAAAGTGCGGAGATGTTTCACAGTGGTCGGCTCTGGATAGTTTGTGATAGCCGCCACTTTATCTCTCAATGGGCGTATACCTTTGTTGTCAATGGTATGCCCAAGGAAGCTGAGTGATTCAACTCCTATTTCACACTTCTGTAAGTTAACTGTGATGCCATGTTTTTTGAGTCTTTCGAATGCGAGGTCCAAATGTTTAAGGTGAGTTTCCTTATCTGGACTCGCAATTAGACAGTCATCGATGTAGACATGAACAAAATTCAGACCACGGAAGACGTCGTCCATAAAGCGTTGGAATGTTTGTGCTGCATTCCGAAGACCAAAAGGCATGCGCAGGAATTCAAACAGGCCAAAAGGAGTAATAATGGCTGTTTTCGCGATATCTTCTGCTGCCATAGGTATCTGGTTGTACGCTTTGACCAGATCGATTTTCGAGAAAATGTTCATGCCGCATAAGGTTGCGGTCAAGTCGTAAACGTGGGGTATAGGGTAGCAGTCCGGAGTTGTTTTGGCGTTAAGCCTTCGGTAATCACCGGTCGGACGCCAGTCGTTGCTATCCTTTTTGGGAACCATGTGCAATGGCGATGCCCAAGGACTGTTCGACGGTCTGATAATGCCCAGTTCGAGCATATGGTCGAATTCATTTTTCGCCGTTTGGAGCTTATCGGGGGCTAAACGGCGCGCTTTGGATGCCACAGGTGGACCTGTGGTTGTGACGTGATGCATAACATTGCTGGTTATGCACGGAAGAGTGTGTTTCGGTTGTTGTAACTCTGGATATTTCTCCAGAACTGCCTGGTAGGACGCGTCGCCTGATTGTTTAGTCCTAACGATGGCTAAACTCGGACCTACATAGGTGGTGCCGCCAATAGATAACTTTGTGTTGTTATCTATCAGTCGTCGACGGCGAGCATCTACGAGTAGATCGTAATGGTTTAGCAAATCTATGCCAATGATGGGCATAGAGACGTCTGCCAGGAGGAAAATCCAGTGAATAGGTTTGCGTAAACCTAAGTTGAGGTAGGCATACCGTCTCCCGAATGTCGCGATTGCCTTGCCGTTGGCTGCTTGAAGATTGAAGGATGGGTCGAGATGACGCTCCTTTGTCGTTGCTGGAAGAACGCTAACTTCTGCGCCGGTGTCGACGAGGTAGCGGACTTTCGTTTTAATGTCGGTGACGTAGAGCAAACGGCTTTTTCCGCCGGCTACGGTTGCCGTGAGCACGTGCCGGCGTGACCGTTTCCCGAGTTTGTGTCCTTCTTAAAACGGCATGGTTTACGACATTTTCTGGCTTCATCCCCGTAAGTGTTATGAAACCAGCACCATTCAGGGTTTTCCACCCTGTTGGGTTTCGTTTTAGGGCTACCACGCGACTTGCTGCGATGCGCCAAGGTGCGTTTCTGTGAAGTGCTACGTGATCTAGGACTTCGAGATCGTAGCAACCGTTTCACAGAGTTGCACAACTTGGTCACCTCCGAATCCTGGCGCTCTGGTTTGTCGCAGATAGAATATACGTTGGAGACGGGTCTGCTGGATATCTCCAGTATTTTATCTGCTGAGGCTGCCAGGTCGTCGAGTGGGACTGACTGGAGTGTCACCAACACGGTTTGCACCGGTTGTGGTAGTTTCGAGAGAAATAGTTCTCGGAAGAAACCATCGTCAAATGTTCGTGCACCGATTACTTCTCGCATGCGTGCGAGGACTTCAGTAGCTGAGTGGCTGCCTAGCTCGATGTTACGAAGCAATTCGTCTAGACGTTGGCGATCTGTGAGATCGCTTTTCTTCAAGAGTGCGGCATTTAGAAGTGCATAAGGGTCACTTACTTCAGGATTAAACATGTTTGCTGTAACATACCTGTTTAATTCTCGCGGTAGTGAACGTATGACAGCAAGAAATCGAGAATGAGGATCTGAGACACCCTGTTCTCGAAAATCGGCCTCGGCATACAGAAACCATGTTTCTGCATTGTCTGGCCAATATGGCACGAGTTGGATCGTGTTCGAGTCGGCTTAATACGAATAAGCTTGGGAGTGTGGTCGGACATGAGAAAGTGTAGTAAATGGATATATAAATGTTATCGAAATGAAAACAATAAACAAATATAAAATGGAACAGGCTCACCAATTCAATACTTGTTATTGGTCGGGATATGTGATCACGTCGGGATATTTGATCACGTCGGGCTCACCAATTTAGGATTTGTCCTGGTGCGAACTTGACAGACGCAAAGACCAATCACTAATTATTCGAACTTGTTATATACCCACGAATACGAGACCAAGGAAGAACACGATAGCGTAGTCGGATGGAATAGTATATTTGGATGGTTATGCCAAAATACCGATGCGTTCCAACTAACTGGCTAGAGAGTCGAATACGAGCAATGCAACGTAACACGACAGCGTGCCAAATGGCGAGGATGCTTGACCGGGTGCCTTCAGCTTAGCGAGTCCAGTTAAACAATCAGGGTCAGCATCAATGTCGAAAGTCGTCAAACCCTAGGCTATTGATTTTGGGGAAGTGTATGACGCTACAGCTTCTAACCGGCATTCTGTAGACATAGTATAAAATTAGGGAAAAAACATGTTGAACGTAGTTGTAGTGAGAAAAGACCTCTGAGTGTGTAACAATAGCTCCTCTTCTTCCTTAAGCTTCCTCTAATTTATACTGACACGATGAGAGCCAAATTATTACGCTGACGCCTTAGTAACAGCAGATGCAGTCACGGAAAGCACCTGCCTGATAAAAACGAGCATGAGAACCTTAGCAGCAATATGATAGGACTCAGGGGTGGGGCGATGAAACTTAAATCCTTTTTCCCGACATTATGGCAAAGATAGTGATCCATAGAGGAACTTTCTTATGCCTAGTGTTGATGATACTGAAAAGAGTACAGGTTGTCTCTTTCTGTCAGGTAGGAACACGGCCCGATGCTAAATCACCTGCACTATCACTTTCATTGCTAACCTGAGCTAACCTTTTGCTTCCATGTTAGGCGTCTCACCTCCTGTTATCATACCCCTAATAATAACATAAACACTTCTCTTTCCAAAATCTGTCCTGTAATCTTACTTGCTCCTTCTCTTCCCTTTGAAATCCCCTGGCTCTATGGTCTCGCCATCTCCGTTAAAATTTCGCCTTTAACTGTTGTCTCCCTGGAACCTACCAAGGTTTCTTTATTTTCGTTCTGCTACTTTTCAACTTGTTTTTACTCCTCACTTTCTGTATCTTAATTTGGCTGAACATACTTTATATCTTCTTCTCATGAACAGTTTGAAAAACTGACTGGTGGCATGACAAACGAGCAACGCATACGCATCATGGTTCTTGGAAAAACCATATAATCACTACAAATTTATTCAAGACCTAACTGCCTGTCAGATTAACCACAGTTACAGCAGGTGAGTAGGTGGACCTCCTGCATCGGAATCAATCAATAACCTGGAAGCTTTCTGAAATATCTAAAAGTGAGCACGGAAGAGGAAATTGGTTTACACTAACTCATAAAGACATTGGATGTTCTATACGATGCATTAACATTTGAAGGTTGTGGCGTCACTTTTGTATCTTAAGCATCTGAACTGTGTGGTGAGGGTACTGTTGTGTCCGTCGGTTTACTTTTCGCTTATTTACCTGTTTGGTTGGTGTGAAATTATTGTTTGTATGTTACCATTATTACTGGCGAGCATTATCTGAATAACCGGAATTATAGTGCACAAACACTCGAGCACGATCGTGCTATTTACAGTTCATTGTCAGTGTATGTATCAGTTATTAACCTTCGTACATGAAGTGATTATATATTAGATTCCACCATAGCTATTAGAAGAGTTCTACTGCAGGCTATTGTCCATCGGTGTTAGAATTGCATAGAAAAATGGGATTTATTGTCCTTTTAACTAATATTTACCATACACACTAGTGATCTCCAAACTTCTTCCAATAGTTGGTTCGGGACTGAATTAATTCTGAAAAACAGCTGTTTTCATAGGAGTGAATTCATGCGCCACAGTTGCCTAATTCCGGAAATCCGTTTTAAACCTGTACTTGAGGAGAGTTAACAGCGTTACCAACAGTGTAAACCTGTTTTAGTCGAGTTGTATTTCTGATGTTCTCGGTCATCCCATTTCTCACCACGTGGTTTAGCAATCGTAATGCAGTTGGTATTTGGATGTATAATTCCAAACGCACACTTGCCGTTCACTGAACTTACATCATGTTAA
Organism: Heterobilharzia americana; assembly: GCA_944470555.2. NCBI lineage: Eukaryota > Metazoa > Platyhelminthes > Trematoda > Strigeidida > Schistosomatidae > Heterobilharzia > Heterobilharzia americana. The sequence goes on along the minus strand of CALYCZ020000168.1, from coordinate 7,700 downwards.
AATTTTGTGAACAATTTATCGGAGCCTAATAATTGTCCTGTTGAATGTATGCTAATCCTTTCGTTGACCAGCTACCTCAGTAGTTTACTGATTCAAAACCCCCTTCAGATGGCAACATAACAGCCAGACGGCATTGTAGGCTCATGGGTGTTGTTGACCTCCAGGCACCATGTTACTTAGTTCTGTACATACAGAACTAGGGCACATAAATTCTCACTCCCTAAATTCAATCCATGTGTTCCACACTCAAGTGATAAAAATGAGCCTCAACGATGACTGTCATAAACGTAGACAAGCGTGGCTTATAGCCCAAACATCATTGTTATTTTGTGTAGGTGCACCTGAGTCAGAAGACTAAAAATAAGCATTTTCAAAATATCTACAGTTTGCATGGACCAACTCTAGCCCATTGCAACAAACCGCAACACATAAAAACACACTTGTTGTGCTTGATTGTAGAGAAAATCATGACCTTGACTGCTGGAGTATGTTCAGTCGGTCAGTGTCAGCATGGGACAGCATTACGGTTTAACGGCCCATCTTGCTACACCCTGTATCATCATACCAAGCGAGAATGAAATAAGGAAGAAAGCAGTTGTGTTAGTCGCGAAAAGACAACTAGGTGGAATGAGATAATTATGAAATTTGGTATTGGAGAATATAAAAGTCAATTGTGAGGTCTTACCAACTCAGTTAGCTAGGATACGTTTCACGCATGCTTTGTCCTCCCTTGCCTCATCTCATGTTGGCTAAAGTAAATTCAGGTTGAAAAAGGTTAATGATGGTTTGATTAAAATATGGTAGCAGCCCGCGAATCCTCCGACTTTTGGTTCGAGCCCTGTTACGAAATGTAGAATTCATAGACGAAACCTGTGTGACGACAGAAACCAGTGACTCATGACCCTAGGTGATTTTTAGAATCCGTACACAAGGTTCAGATGTTTCAACACATAGTCATCTTAGTCTACATACTAAATTCGTCCCCAGCTATTATTGTCTCCTGCTGTCCAGTCATAACCTGATTGGGAATTTCGGATAGGTCGTCTTACTAACAGGAGTTAATAAAACTGTAAATAGCCTAGAAAAGGAAGGGCAGCAGACGCCAGTGGGGTCGTACCACAGGTGTTTAAGGACTTTGGTCAGGTATTATTGGCTAAGGTAAGTGAAGTGTTAACTATCCAATGGAAATTAGATATGAGCTCCTTTAGCTTATTTTATTGATGAGGAAGTTTACTAATTGATCATACTGATGTTGGTCGGCGAAATTTAGTCTATCTGAGCAGTTCGGCTCCTTAGGCTGAATTTGGGCGTTAATTAACTGAACAGGGGGAAGCGAATGTTTAGATCACTGTAGTTTGAGTGGCGAAATCTATGGATAGTCTGGAGACTTTCTAATTGCTCATCGTATTCAGAGAGAACCAACGTAGAACCTCACACAGTGCATTAGTCCAAGTTGCCACACTTCACAATAGTATGCGAAGAACAGGTGGACAAAAAGTGATGTCACGGTACGCAGAGATGTTTGAGAAAAGGAACCATGTAATGGTAACAGTTAGTGCAAATATTCAGCTTTAGATGTGAAGAAGTATATACATCTGCACCAATGTGGTCGATTTTCAGCCACGTTACTAAGAGTCCTCAACCGCTGATTCCTATTATCTCAGGAACCTCCGCCAGGTAGTTAACATCTCGTCACATCGCTCAGAGCAACATTCAGAGACTTTGGGAACTAGTACCACGTATGGATCTGGTCACCATGAACTCTCAACTTAATCCAATCTTCCTTGGCATGGCATGTTGAGGTAAGCGGTGGATCACCACGTGCAGTGGACGTTCAAGTTACCTCAACAATCAATTTTTATTATTGTATAGCTCAGATTAAGTGCTTCTTACTAACTCCACTCATCTTACGACTCATGGTTGCGAAATAATTGCATGTTTAATGAAACTGATCGTTGTGTTTTACACTAGTTTCTCTGTGTGAAACCAGTTTTTCCCTTTTCATGTGTTCTTGAAATCTAATAGTTAAATGTATGTATAATTGAAATCGCATGAAAATAAGGACAACGAATTGGGTTTTTTTCTGTTGTAAGAAGAAAAGAGACGAAAGACTGAAACCTGAAGGTTTGCAAATATTTTGTCTTGCACTTAGGTCAGTCGGCCATTCGTGGGTCTGTGTAAAGCGTAGTAAGTGTAGCAGTATTACAATAAGTGAGGCGGGCAGGAAGTGAGTCGTGATTAGATCAGGGTTATATAGTTTGAAGTTATTTTTTCAAGCACATGATATTGATATGCGTATCGGAGACATGATACTCATTTATCACTTCAGATTTCGGAGTTTTAGCGCACTATGTTTATTATCCGATTTCACATGGTATCGAACGTTGAAAGCTTTTATGGTTTCCGGAGACTTAGCATGGTGTTTCGCTGGCCTAAATCTTAAGCATTGTCGTAGGGTGAGAAATTGAGGAAGCTGCAGGAGGCGTAATAGTGGTATGCGAAGTAAAGACAAAGTGAGACGAAGGTAAGGTAGGTGTTATTGTTGGGTGAGGCTAAAAGTTATCCTCAGGAGTTATCGGGCCTGTCCTAGAGTGTATCGTTTTTGTGAAGATGCACATATTTTATGTGTTCTGTATGAAAATTTTACATATTTGTTGTTTTTACAGTGTTGTTTATCATCGAATCGTGTTTCATGCCGTTTATTCATATGCGAAGTATTGGCTACACTTCCTTTTCTTAGGCGAAAAGTAAGTATAGCTATTCAGTATGAATGATGCTAACAGATCATAGTGAGTAAGTTGAGGCTTCAAATTATAACAATTGCAGTGTTCACCTCAGAATATATGCATACCGAACACAGAAAACGCATTTTCACATAAAACGCTATAACACCTGAGGATAACTTTTAGCCTCACTCTTTATTGTTAGTTTTTGCTTATGTTGCTGGTGTGGTGGTTGCTGCTATCCAGTGCTGACATAGAAAAAGTCGTTTCTGTGAGTTGCCTGTGAAAGAAAATGGATTACTTTTGCGTCGCAGAAGAGCCGACTGTTTTCAGCTCCTCACCTCTTCCTCTAAGGAGAACAGCACCAGCAATAAACTGATGGCCATGCAAGGGAAACACCTAGCTACCGTCACACCTCATCCAGCCAGCGGTATGCCCTCGCTATCGAACCCCCATTATAGCGTAGTCTATAGACACTTTAGTGGCGACTGCTTTTTTCTCACTACTATTCAACAGACCTTTCTGGTATAGTTGTACCTGGGGACGAACAGATATTCCTACCCGTATAGCCCTGTGTCATTGTCACAGAAAAACCTAACCACTAGGTCAAGTTAGCAGCTGTATTTATGGTGACAGATTTCTCAAAAATCATTCGTATGTGTTCGGTTATCATTCTATTGAGTGGGTTGTTTTACCACTTAGTTACTGAAGATGTTTCTTAAGATGCGCATACTCCAATCCTTTAAATAGATGGATTCACGCGTTGCAATGCTTATCATCCAGGTCCTTAAATACGTGTAGAGAACTTAGTTTGAAATGCATTGCGCTTTCAACTTCTCATGCTTGGCTAAGGAACTCCATAAGAAAACGTCTTATAAATTGAAGTTTTTAGAGTGATTTGTCATATAATTGTGTCCCTAATAGGCAGCAAAAATAATGTAGTCATGCATATCTGTACGTAAAATTTCAACTGTTTATGTGAAACTTTATCAAATACAAAAGGTTGATTTTTTAGAAACCACGATGAGTTTAAACTTTACGGATGATGAATTAGTCAATATGACAACCTCTGACCTTCGACTGTTATTAGAGCAAAATCGTGTAACAATTGAGGAACACAAAGAACTTCGGAATCGTAGACGCCGCTTGCAAAATAGAAGATATGCTCGCAAGTGTGCCAGCAAAAAACAATCTGAAGTGGAAAGACTAACTTCAGAGGTTGAAGAAGAAGTTGTTGAGATCCAAGTAAGTCATTCTGCCTGCTCAGAGATAAGCTTACTTTTCTAATATTTTGATATGATTATCAAGTAAGGTTGAATACAGCGGTTGCAACTAGCCCTAGCTCTTATAATTTCTGGTACGGACATCGTCTAGTTGTATTTCCATGCTATAGTTAACTACTGCTGATGGTTGCTTCCGATGTATATAAGACATGAAAATATATGCAGAATAAATTATAAGATAACTGTGTGATGTTTTTGTATATTCTGCGTTACAATTCCCACACTGCTCAACTTTACACATATTTTGGTGAGATTTATTAAAATAGGTTGTTATTCTCTTATCTTTATCTGTTTACAACAACCAAGAGGCTATGTAAAATAGCTGTCAGTCCCAGTTTACTGCACTCTGCAGGACGCAGGAAAAAGCGAGTGAGGAGTACAATATAAGATTTGGCATAAATGATCAGAGTAAAATAATAATTTTAAGATTCAACGAAAGACAGTAAATGAGTTTGCAGATTTGGTTTATGTAGACTTACCGAATTCAGTCTTTACAGTACTGAGTTTCATTGTCTCATGAAACCTATGTAACCAGTTTCCTAAGCTCCCCAGATCAACAGTTTCAAATGCAATGTTGTAGCTTCTACGTTTTCAGTGTTTATAGGTCGATGCCCTTACTTAGATAATGTTACTTTAGTTAACTGAACCTGTTAGTTGTATATTTGCTAGCAGTATGTCATTAGTGTTTTTATTTCAGATTTTGTAGTGCCATCATTTGATAAGGGGTTTCGCTTAAACATCATGATACTAAAAGTCTAACCCCATTAATTTGTCATGTCACACGTTTAGTGTTTTTGATCAAATTTGATTAAATTCATTAACAGTATAAACTGTAAATGCTTCAAGCTGTTACAGATACGATTTTAATTACTTATTTATAGTCAGTTTGACCCTATTATTGGATTAGCAATCTCACAAGATATACACTATTCGTCTGAGGAATATAGATATGAGGAAATCCAATCCACTGCCTTAAAATAGCAGTTGTGCTTATCTAAGTTAAAAAGCGAGAACAAGTGAGTCACTTTAACTTGAGCCTTGAATACAAAATGTTGACCAATAGCAGTTGCGGAAATAGTGCTGCAGATGTTAAAAATAAAAACAAACCGCGTGGGAATACTCTAGTCTTTGGCACTACTAACGTTGTTCCGCTATTTTGTGGGTTAAGGTTCAAGTCAACCCTTTGGCAAGTGATTGTAAAGAAAAGCACCTGCTTAAGCTTTTATGCTCAAACTGTATTTCAACCGTAGATGGCGTCGTAGTGTTGACTAGCAGAGGGTGGCACTAAGAAAACGTTTCCCGAGAATAGCTAACAGTAAAAGCTGATACTGCCTTCCGTCTTTGGATGAGGAGTAGGAAAAGTCGTTCCTGGATGCATTTCACTCTTCCCTATCCTATAATCTTCCGATGCCGACGGTTTCAACTTCTCGATGTTTGAAAGTAACTGCTGAATCTAAATGGAAACGCCGCAAACGACCATGCATGAAATCCTCGAGGAGCTATCCTTTCCACCCAGCTACCACATTCTTGGAACCCTAACACTCCTAATTCATTCCCTTTTATTATTCTCAAGCAGGATATAATACATGAAATGGACTCAGCAATTACATGCACCTTCAGGCAGTAGACAATGGACTATATCTAATCTGTGAGGGATAATGATACTACCTGGTTTTCCATACCTTAGTAGGCGGAATCGAATTCGAACCCATTACCCACTGGTTGGAGGTTGAGTGCCTTGACGGACAAGCCACAGCTCCGCTCAAGTAGATAGGAGTAACCTTTCGCAACATGGTTAACCGGAAAGTGTCAAAAGCCTACACACTCCCAGTAATTAGCTGTTTTTGGACACCAAACTTTTACCTCGTTGCTACCTAGATTTTCCTAACATTTCTTGAGTAGAAGTCCCATATTTTCCTCATCTTTGAGCTCCTCAGCCGATGAATGGCATACCCGGTCATCTTAAACTTTACCCCAAACTACATGTTAAACCTTTCAGTTTTCCGCTTTTCATCAAATCGAACGGAAGTCTTTGCCAACTGTGTTTATGAAACATACATACGTAACCTAGGTGTGGTCATTCACTTTAACTTACTTGACCAATGTAATGAGTCTCAGAAGTTCACCTTTCCCGGTGTCTAGGATCTCGGCTAGTTCTTATGGTTCTGAAACGATAGATAGGATTGAATCTTAAAGCAGCAAGCGTACTTCTCTACTGGATCCCAGTTAACAGTTGTCTGTGTACTGTTTAATCAAATAATAGATCAAAAACTTAGAAGTGTGATGCTGACGAATACCTTTTTTGTAGTCGCTGTCTACACCTAGGGATTGCAGTTCCGATTGCAGAAGTATGAGTTTAATCAAAAGCTACTAAGCCTCCTCGTAGTTGACAGTGGCACTTAGGTGATACTTTCGAAATCTCATTTAAGTGGTTCGTTATTGTTTATTGTGTGAAACAAATGTATTCAGAAAATTACCGATGTATAGTCGACACAAACTTTAGACAAGGACTAACTGTCTGATATGGCATTCACGTACTTGAACGGTGGATGCACACAATACTGCTCGTCTGTATCTAGAGATGGTTGAGAAAGTATTGTCACTCCTTGTGTAGTATGTGTTTGCACATTGACTATGCACTGATCTATTTCGTAACCGCTACTTCATTATGATGATCAGGCTTACCTATCCCAATGACAGCTGCAGTCTTCGTTACTGTTTTACAGCAGACTGGAGATACTACCAGGTTTCCTCTATGTGAGTAACGTCAGTTCTGCTGTAAATACAACTTTGATAGTCTCATTGGCTTAAGCATCTGACTTCCAAACAATGAATCATGAGATGAAGATCCTGCATCTATTTCATTTCAGGCTACCGGGTCATACCATAAACCATCATACATTAAGTGTGTTTTATAGCTTTGTGTCTAAAATGCATGTGAGTTAAGTTGTATTCATCATATTTTAGTGTCCTCATCATTGTGGTGAAATCTATAAGATCCTAGCCGACAGCTGCTATCTTGACATGTTCGGCTTTGCTTATCGCAGTGACCCAACAAGCCATGCTGAAACAATTGTTCTTTTGGGTTTTGTCATGTTAGAAGAGTTTGAATAGTGACAAAACTGACAGCAGCTACTATCGTAGTGTGAACAGTCAATGTCATACTGGGGTTCGGATGTTTAGTCATACTGCTGACTGTGTGACGTGTGACAAGTAAAATGTCCCTCACGAGGTTCCTTGAGAGGTTACTAAAACTTGTTCAATAACAACTCACTCCTTACGCTGTGTTATTTGGGTGGCGGTTGTGTGCATTTTTCTCGAAGTAAAGCATTAGCTAAATAGGAATCCAAAACTTCCCAAGGCACTGTCACCGATCTCGAATAAATTTCCCCTGAAATCTGTGCCTGACCAGTAGCTGCTGCATTGATGTAGTGGTCGGGGTTGTATTTCACAATGACCCAACCAGCTGTGCTGGTGGGATGCTTGTTCTTTCGAGGTCCTACCACGCTAGAAAGGTCCATTGAATATTGATAAACAAAAAGCAGTTACCATTATAGTGTATATTGCTACGCTACGATAAAGTCATTCACCTGACTGGATGAGGGTGTGACAGCCATGGCGACATATCTGAAAATCGATCACAATGGCGCAGATGTATTTTCTCCTCCACATCTAAAGCTTGAATGTTCACACT
>CALYCZ020000167.1:0-18212 GCA_944470555.2 Heterobilharzia americana | reverse complement strand
ACTGAATTGTTATAATTATGGACCAGTAAACTGACTGAGAACAGTTGGAATTTCTGAACCAATACTAGATGACTTAGTGCAATTTACACTAAGGGACTGTTAACCTAAGACTCTGTACAACTCTATATTTGACAAAATTAACATAACTGTTGAAAAAATTCTGACGTCATGTTCGGGCTAATCAACAATGAACTCCCTAACAGTGCTATTTGTAACTAAACACTCGTTAAGTGATAGAGGCTTATGAGATAGCATTCCGAAGACCAAACAACAATCAGGTATAACACTTCGAACAGACCAATCATTTGGCATCTGATTGACGCTGAACATAACGTAGATGTCTTGAATTACTTTGAGGTGAAACTAACAAATAAAACAGCTCAGCCACCCTGTACTTCGCCATTAAAAACCTTCGCCTGCTTAACTAATTCACAAGTTACTGGCTGGTCCTAAGCCCAGGTAAAGAGGAAAACCCCGGAAAACAAATCTAACCCTAAAGAAACTTCAAAACAAAGAAAATATTAAACATGAAATTAAACTTATTCCTCGCTGGGATCGGAGAGACGAAATGACGCTAGTTGGTGAAAGACTTCGGGAAGCCAATTGACCAATGTGTCTTCTCTTCTCTCGATGAAAGCACTAGTAAGTATAAGGACATGGAATATCCGAACAATGTTTGAACGTAGCAAGGTTGGCCAGATTGCCAGAGAGATGAGAAGTATAGTATAGAAGTGCTAGGAATCTTCGAAAGAAGATGGAATGGAAGTGGACTCTCCAAACTGTCAACTAGAGAGTCAATAATCTACTCCGACATAGTCAGCCAGACAACAACCATAAGCACACTGAGTTTTGGAGTGGCTATCATGATGCCCTCAAGAGCATCGAAGGCTCTCATACAGTGTAAACCAGTCCAGTCTCCTCCAGGATCATGACAGCAAGGTTCAACTCAAAAGGAAGGAGAGTCACAGTCATTCAATGCTGTGCTATGCACCTACAAAGAATGCAGATGAAGAGAAGAAGAAGGAGGAGGAATTCTACAGACAACTGCAATCAGCACTGGACAAGACCTCAGTTGGCGACATCAAAATTCTAATGGGTGGGGTGACATGAATGCCAAACTCGGAGCGGACAACACAGGAAGAGAACTCATCATGGATCGAGAATCACTCGGTGAAATGAAGAATGAGAGTAGAGAACTGTCTGCAGAATTCTGTGCATTCAGTGATTTGGTGATTGGAGTGAGGCAGGCAGTGTGTACAAATACAAGGATATTCACAAAGCGATATAGACTTCATCAGATGGACACACCGAAAGTCAGATCGACTACATCTGAATGTGAAGGAAGTGGAGACGCAGCCTACTGGACACAAAATCAGATGAAGAAGAGAAGAAGAAGAGCAAATGTAGGTGGTTCATACCACTCACTATCTAGTGCAAGGGACCTGCCTCTAAAATCAAGTTGAAAACCTTCAAAGAAGTTTGTGATAGACCACAGTTCAAGTTGAACAACCACCCAGAACAGAAACTGAACTGAAGGATGAAACTACAAAGGACATCTTCGTGTCAGTCATCCATCAGGACAAAATGGGAGACATGGAGCGACATCCCTGAAGGATCGGGTGTGGAAGAACACTGGAACTCTTTGAAAGGGATGTGGAGAGAAACCTGCATAACCGTGTCAGGAAGGAAGAAGAAACAAGGCAAGGCAAGACAAGACAAGGAATGGATCTTGACGCATCTCCTCATGGAAGCTGATAGAGCAGGGAGAGGAAGATGGTGAAGCAGAAGATGAACGAGTGCAGTGCTGGGATGCACAATGAAAAGACGAACTGAATACAGCCTATAAAACACTAACTGGAAAAAGAAGTGAAGAAGAGTGCGCGCAAAGACAAAAGATACTTCTACGACACACTTTCAAATGAAGCAGAACAGGCTGCAGGTAAGAGAGACAGACCTGACAACACTATACCAAATAACCAGGTTACCTACCATCTGAGAGGGAAGAGATCAACGCAGACGAAACCAATGGAAGATGGTGAAGGAGAGCTAGTTACCAAAGAGGAGAAACCAAGGAAACGATGGGCTGACCACTTCGAGAAGCTCGTGAATCGACCACCACTTGCAAGTCGCTCGGAAATACCACCAGTAGTCACATAACTCTCAGTGAACACAAAACCTCCGACAAAAGGAGAAGTCCTGAACATCATGAAGTTGCTGAAATGCGGGAAAGCAGCGGGGTGATGTAATTCCTCCAGGAGCACTGAAAACAGACACAGAGACAACAGTGGACATGTTCACGCTACTACTGCAGAAGGTTTGCAATGAAGGAAGGAAAGGTACCTGTCCACAGATTGGAAGAAGGACTACCTTGTCAAACTCTCAAAGAAGGGAGACCTAAGTGTTTGCATGAATTGGCGCGGAATCATGCTCCCTCTTTGTCCACCCAAAGCAAGCAAAATACTAAGCCGCATCATCCTGGAGAGACTAAAGGATGCACTGGATTCAAAACTACAACCGGAACAGGTTAGCTGGATTCAGGAAGTACAAATCATGTGCGGACCAAATCGCAACACTACACTACGCTACGCATCATCATAGAAGAGAGCATAGAATGGCAGTCAGCTCTCTACCTCAACTTCATCGACTTTGAAAAGGCCTTCAACAGTGTCGACCGAGAAGTAATTTGAAAACTGCTTCAACACTATGGATACCACAAACCTTTATGAACCTCATTCAACAACTATATGAAGACGCCACATGCCAAGTAATTCACAATGGGAAGCTCAGTGATGTCTGTGAAGTGAAGACTGGACGGCGTAAGACAAGGCTGTCTACTATCACCCATGATATTCCTGATTGTGGTGGATTTGATCATGCAGCAAACAGTGAGGAGGGAGAAGAGGGAGATAAGCTGGACCGGGGAAAGCATCCCAGAAGATTTGGATTTCGCCGACGATGATGACTTGTGTCTAGTGTCTTGTGGCACAAGTTCGAAGATCTACAGGTAAAAACTAACAAGTTGACAGAATAGGCAGGGTAGCGAAGACGTGACTTCAAGTGAATGCAGAGAAGACAGAGGTGATGAAGATACCCAACCAACACCACCAACAACAACAAGCTCCAATCACCATCAACGGGAGGAACTTTCACCTATCTAGGTAGTATCGTTTCAACTACAGGCGGCGGCACAGGCGAGGACGTCAAAGTCAGGGTCGGAGAGCAAGACAGGCTTTCATTAACCTGAAACCAGTGTGGAGATCTTCTGCACTCCACTCAGCATGTGGAACAAGATCCGGATTTTCAACACTAATTCAGTGAAGTCAGTGCTTCTGTTTGGCTCAGAGACTTGGCGCGTTACGAAAGGCATTTCCAACAAACTACAGACATTCATCAACAACTGCCTACGCTGGCTCGTTACTGAAGCTCAGATGGCCAGAAAGAGTAAGCAACAAGGAACTCTGGCTTGCAACGAACCAAGCAAGTAGCTATCGCCCAACAAATATGCAGAAGGAAGTGGAGATGGATCGGGTATGCACTGAGAAGACCATTCGAGGACATCACGTGCCAGGCCCTTGAGTGGAACCCCGATGGGAAACGACGAGTTGGGCGTCCCAGCTGAGGGTGACATGGAGGATATCGTGTGAAGAAGAGATGAGGGCTTGTGGGCTGTCGTGGAGCCAGGTTCAAAAGACTGCAGAGAAGAGAGTGCACTGGAGACGTGCTACTGAAGCCCTATGTTCCACTAGGAACCCAAGGGACAAATGATAACAATAATAATAATAATATCAGTACTTACACGTCAGGTGAGGTACTGGTTAAGCAGGTGCTAGAGCAGATCAATTCAAGTAAGATTGGTCAAACGTTACGGAATAGTAAAACACACCCCACCCTCCTACAATTGGTGAGCCCGTGTATCACTTCTTACTATGCCTAGTACTTTTTTCTTAACCTGCGTTGATTTATTCGGCCCATTTTTGTTTTAGGCACGGTTTTTCACTTTTTTATTGCATTCCTCTCTGGTTTTTTTGTATTGTTATTGTCCTATTATCAACGTCGTTCCTCGCTATACCCCTTATCAATGGCTGAGAACAACGACTCTACTGCTCTGATAGCCATAACTCTCCAGCTTCCTACCATCTGGGCCCATAGACCATCCGCATGGTTCTCTCACGTGGAAGCTCGATTTACCTTGAGGCATATTCACTCACAGGAAACTAAGTCCAACTTAGTTATCATCAGCTTGCAGGAAAATGTAATCGAACATGTCTCAGACGTGTTAGACGACCAAGCACCAAACCTGTACGATTGCCTAAAAGCCGCCATCATCAAACGCACTGCACTTACTGACCAGCAGAAGGTGCAAGAGATTCTCAGGGATATGCATCTTGGTGGTCGTAAGCCCACACAACTGCTTCGTCAGATGAAGCAACTGGTTGCAGACTTCAATATTGAAGCATTTCTCAAGCAACTGTGGTTACAGAGACTACCACTGACAGTGCGAGGAGTCCTAGCACCCTTTGACAAGTGCCGCTTGATAGAGCTGGCAGAAGCAGCTGACAGGGCTGTGGACGCTACTCAGCTGCGTTGTCTACTGCCACTGACTCATCCACAGACTCCTGCCCTCCCTCTGCAGGTGACCCAACAAGTTTTGACGCTGTAGCTCACATCACTAGATTGTATGAGGAATTGTGCAGCATCAGGAAAGAAATGCGGTCTAGTAGTTCTTCCTACGGTCCCGGGCCTCGCTCGCGCAACAGATCTCCCTCCCTCCCACACCGGTAACAGACGTTCCATTTCGCCACCGTCCCAACCCAGTTTGTGCTGGTACGCTTCCTGGCTGACACTAGGGCGGAAGCTAGCGTCATCCCACCTACGAGTGAACAGCGTCTGCAGCCAATGTCTCTGCAACTTTGTGCCGCCAACGGTTTGCCCATCACAACTTATGGTCGAAGACTCCTCGACCTCAACCTTGGACTGCTGGGTTTTCATAGTGGCTGATGTGACCACCAGCATTATTGGTATGGATCTCTTACAGCACTATCAGCTGCTGGTAGATGCTGTTAAGCATAAGTTGATTGATTCTACCACAAGACTCTCTATCGCTGGTATTGTCACACAGACTCCGTCTCTCAGCCCAGTGTACTCTACGACGGACACTTCTAGTCCTTACGCGTCGATTATTCAATCGTTTCCGGATGTCTTCAAGCCAAGTCACAGCGTACCTTGTGTGACTTTTAACGTTTCGCATCACATAACTACGACAGGCCTGTTAGTGTTTGCTAAACCACGACGATTATCCCCGGAGAAACTGCGTGCCGTCAAAGCCGAGTTCGAACACATGCTTGAGATGGGAATAATCAGACCATCCAACAGCCCATGGTCTTCACCCTTGCATGTGGTACCAAAAAACAATGGCATGGACTGAAGGCCTTATGGCGACTACCGAAGGCTCAACTCTAAAACGACTCCAGATCGTTACCTAGTCCTTCACATACACGATTTGACTGCATCTTTAAAGGGTTCATTTATCCTCAGTAAACTTGACGCGCACCTATCATCAGATCCCAGTTCATCATGATGATGTCTCCAAGACAGTGGTCATTACACCTCTTGGTCTTCTTGAGTTTCTTTGCATGCCCTTTGATCTCCGAAACGCAGCACGAACCTTTCAGCACTTTATTCATGATGTATTACGTGGACTAGACTTCGACTACGCTTATTTAGAGGACATTCTAACATCTGGTCAGCGCTGGACCTTCGAGTGGAACTCAGATGGGGAAACGACGGTTTGAGCGTCCGAAGGTGACATGGAGGATATCATGTGAAGAAGAGATGAGAGCTTTTGGGCTGTCGTGGTGCCAGGTCAATAGAGTGGAATGGAGACGTGCTACTGAAGCCCTATGTTCCACTAGGAACCCAAGGGAAAAATAATAATAATGCCGATTAAATGCCTTAACCCTGATGTGTTAAACCGAAGCTGTAGTCAACTTCGGTAAGCTGCTCTTGACTGTTATTTGATTACACTATCTTGTATAAAATTTTGACGTTTATTAGTCGTCCACTCTTATTTAAATTTTTGAAAATACCCGTCAGGACGCCGGAGAAAAAAGAAGTTCAGCAAAGATATCTTTTTGGATGTCTTCATTCTCTATAGCTGTCCAATCGCAGTTTATACCTTTTGTACAAGTAGATTGGATAGTTACAAGAATTAAACCTAGTAATGAAGATCATGCTGAGTGAAGATTAAAAATTCACAAGTGTGATGTGAAAACTGATAGCATAAGAGCATAGAAACTGACATAATTAACCGGATAAAATATAAGGTTGCATAATTTGTGAAGATGGTTTCCAAGATAAAGCATAATCAAGGGTTGCTTGGACATAAAATGAAGACAATATTAGGTTATTAAAATATATCATAAAATACAACAAAATTGTGAATAATAAGAGAGAGATGGATGTTGATTTATTATTAGCAATTTACGAAGTCCAAGGTAGCAACAAAGATTGTACAAGTTTCTGCTATAAACATAACTCCAGTTTCTCCACGAATATAGCAAATACTTCTGCAGTGCACAGAAGACGGAAACTCACCATTTATGGTAAATTCCGTTTCACCTTGTAGACGACTTTGAAAGCTGAAGCAGTCGTGGTGTTGTGATTAGGGTTTACAAGGTGTTCAATTACTGCACTTCTAATTGATCCCCTCGCACCTCTTTGCAGCCAGGCGGAGTTATGTTCTCCAACCCGTTTAAAAAGAATCCGCATCAAACGACCTATGTACCTGGCTCCATATGAACAGGTGTTTTGTTTAACACATATGGTGTACAGACACAGAAGCTTATATTTTGGGTTGCGACGAAACATTGGACGAATGAAAAATACTATTCTCAACGCTGACGCGAATAAAATTTTCTTTAGCGAGCTTGAGGTTCTTCTAAAATAACACCAGCTAGTTCACTTTTGAAGTCAAGATTTATGCATAATATCTTTGGAAGACAAGTAGTTTTGGTCTTATGTTTTTGTTTACAAATCGTGTCGGATATCCGTTGTCAGTCAGAACCCTTTTGAGAAAAGTGAGTTCTTCTTCTAGGCTATCAGTACTGCTGATTCTTCGAATACGGTGGTCAACAGACACAGCAAGTGGCTTTTTTCGACTTATACGTGCTCAAATGTGGAAGTTCATCAGGTGACCATTCCACACACGTTCCCTATATAGATTTATATAGATCTCAGTGTCACATCATCTCGACTGGTGAGTGCTACATCCAGAAAATATATGAATTGCGATAGTACAGCAATGGAGAATGAAACCACCGAAAAAATATCTTCGCTGAACTTCTCGTTTCTCTAAGATTCTTAATTAGTCACAACATCTTTTGCTAAATCATTTGTTCACATGGTTTTTTTCCGAATAGCAGGGCTTAACTCAGTATTTGGCATGCCCTGTTTAACAGCTTATTTATCGGATGACTTACTTAAATCCCTTAATATTTTGGCTGTTACCCCTGTCTTTTTATAAATTGTGACAATTTGTTACATTTATTAGTTTTCCTTACAATTTGCCGTTATGATTTACCAATACACTATAACTATTTCCGTTCTTGTTAACTAATGACCAGTATGTCTCCTTCCTATAAATTGTGTTGAATTTTCAGTGAAACTGCTTATTTTGATATTTCCTGTTGTCAGCAGTTGACAAACTGCAGTCCAAATAAAATGGATCCTTTTTATCGAACTGAAATTATCTTTCTTTCTGTTTTCAAATTTTCAAAAGGGGATTTGAGTAAGAAAACCCAGAAAACTGGTTAATAACACCTAAGAACAGAATCAAGCGGTTATTTGCTTCAGATTCTATACGAAACATGCACAGAAACAAACAAACAAATCAAACATTTCCTATGTAGACGAAAACGCACATATTCAATCCTTAAGATAGACACTGAAAAGAAGTATAACTGCAAAAAGGTTTCATCTCTTAACGGTATTTGGATGGTATTACACTTTTCTGAAATTTTCAGTTAATCCAGACCACTAACAAGATACTAAAATATAACTTCGTTCCTAGATTCATCACATCTGGAAGAATATTTTTGGAACTAAATGAATTTCGTGGCTTCTCTTCAGCTGCAAACAGCAAAGAATAGACACTGGATTAGTGCGGGATGATGACACAGTTCTTTCGTATCCTAACTGAGATTTCATCAGCAACCAACCTGCTCGGGCTGGTGCAAAACTCCCTAAGTAAGTGAAGTGTTCAACACATCATACCACTTCACTTCCTATCATTAAACTGGGAGTAGTTGCATACCAGTCAGTCCACAAGCATCACCTTACATTTCACAGGTGTGAAACGCATGCCAAACTCAGATTTTCGTTCAACGAGTTTAGAAGACCCTGCATTATTTCAGCGTCTTCACCTAGTGGAGCGATATTGTCTGCATACTCCAAGTCAACCAGATGACCTCCAGGTAGGAGAGTGGATCAATCCCTGTGAAGTCAGATGTACCTAAAGTTATGTGCATTACTACGCCTATAACGACGTTGAATAGGAACGGTGACGGAGGACATCCCTGGTGGGCACAACTAATTGTTGTCAATTCACATGGAGAATTTTTATTAGCCCTTAAAGGGCCGCAAAAATTCGAGTAGATAGCTTGATTAGCATTATGTAGTTTCTCGGTATTCCCTTCAGTCACACACCGCCACAACACTCAGTGGTTGACAGATTCAAATGCCACCTTCAGGTCAAGAAATATGGCAAGTGTCGCTGCCGGTAGGTATGTCTGTTTCAGGACCCGTTGGATGGTGAAAATACGGTCGATGCATCCTCGTTCAGGTCTGAAACGTGGCTGGTTTTCTCCAGTTTGCTCTTCTCAAGCCCCAGTTAAGCGATACATAACTATGGATCCTAAGATATTCGACACGATATTAGTCAAACTAATTCCCCAACGGTTGTCACAGGAAGATTCCTCTCCCTTCTTATAAACTGGGATGATGAGAGAGCTAAACCGGTCTGGCTGCACTACCCCTTATTCCCATACACTACGCAGTATATCCGTCAATGTAATCAGGAATTTCCTTCCTTGCGAATTTCAGGTCTTGGTACTTTCGATCGTTTCTGGTTCGATACTTCAACTTCAAGAAGAGTTGGTGAACCCATATCTGTATCGCTTTCAGGTTCAGGCTGGATGCTGGGGAACTGAAGCGTTACTAGAGGCCAGTCGAACTGGAATTCAAAGTGCTCGGCCGAAAATTCCAGCTGCCTGTCCTAAGAGGTTATCGGTGTCCCAGCCCTTTCTATGATGGTTTCACTCGCCATAGTTTTCTTCTTGCCAGTGATGCCTACCATGGCAACCATCACTGGTCGTGATCAAAAACAAACTGAATAAGTCTTCTCCCATCAATCGATTCCGATAAGGCCATCAAAATCCAATGACGTTTCTTAACACTACGGGGTAGGTTGCCAACTGTGATGACCTCTGATTCTACAGCAGATTCAATATCACACATAACCAGGCATTCTCAGAACGAGCACTCCAGTCATTTTCAGACTAATGCTTAGAAAACGCCTATTGAGATATACTATTGGTGCTCGCAAAAACCAATGCAAAAAAGACAAACGTTAGTACCTTCTAAAGCATGCGATGAGCAAAGAGTACATATGAAAGACCCAAAAAAACGTGACTGAAGGACGAATAGCAACAGGTAAAAAGGAGCAAGAGTAAACAAATGTAACAACTGAGGCGACAAAAACAAAAAAAACTAAAGGTAAAACAACGTGGAAAGAGTCGATAGCAAATAAGAGAGAATAGGTACAAATCAAAAAACTGACCGGCAAAAGAATGAATGATAAAACACCGCGGCGAAATCAGATATAAAAATTATCTGCCAACACAGTAAACCACAATGTGACACCCTAAATATATTATAGGCGGCATCTCATGAGACTAGGAATGACTACCCGATGGCTTCGTTCGTTTGCAGTAGTTGCAGAGTGAGATTGGGTAGGGCGTAAGGCTTAATATTAATATGAGAAGGTGAAGACAAAGGAGGAGAGAGAGTTGAGGAGGATAGATTATGTTTGGTCCGGTCTTGTTTAGTTCTTAGTTTCTTTTGACAGTTACGGGTATCATGATAAATTGGTTTTTATTTGTCATAGAACAGGATTCTACGTGACGGGATTGAATATATCGACGTCATTTAGGAATGGACGATATGATTCTTTAGAAAGAGCTAGATTATGACTGTTTGGAGCAGGTGCGTTGGTGCTTGGAGAGTTCTGTAATGTGTGTTGAACTTATCTACGATGTGTTGCATGAAGTGAAATGTTTCAGTCTTGCACTGGTAGTCATTCAAGGCTAACACATTCGTGCTGTTACACCCTGTGCAGTATGATTTCATTGTCAGACACCCGCAAAAATTGTAGGAATTTACAGTGCATTGGCAAAAGCTGATGGTTGTAGCGATACCGGAGATATTTCTGGCTTGGCAGGACCTAGATAGAACAAGCGTTTCGCGATCACAGCTCATGGTGTCATTGTGACATTCACTGCCAGCCACCAGGTCAAGCTAGCAGTTACAAGTCACGACTTATAAATTAAAACTCGTATTATACTTGAGCAACCTCGCCTAGTTTAGTAGATCACTAGCCGTGCTAAGCTCAGATAGAGAGGGAAGGTTGGGGATAGGGCTAGCAACCCTACCCCGGAAAACAAAGTCAATCGCTAAAGAAAATTCAAAACACATACGAAGTATAAGAAATAGACTTTTTCTTCGCTGGATCCACGAGACGAAATCACGCCGTTAGGTGAAACGCTTCGGAGTGTTGGAACCTGGCTGCAAAGCCGTTCAGATTACAAACATGAGAAGATATGGCATAGAAGTGCTAGGAATCTTCGAAAGAAGATGGAATGGAAGTGGACTCTCCAAACTGTCAACTAGAGAGTCAATAATCTACTCCGACATAATCAGCCAGACAACAACCATAAGCACACTGAGTTTTGGAGTGGCTATCATGATGCCCTCAAGAGCATCGAAGGCTCTCATACAGTGTAAACCAGTCCAGTCTCCTCCAGGATCATGACAGCAAGGTTCAACTCAAAAGGAAGGAGAGTCACAGTCATTCAATGCTGTGCTATGCACCTACAAAGAATGCAGATGAAGAGAAGAAGAAGGAGGAGGAATTCTACAGACAACTGCAATCAGCACTGGACAAGACCTCAGTTGGCGACATCAAAATTCTAATGGGTGGGGTGACATGAATGCCAAACTCGGAGCGGACAACACAGGAAGAGAACTCATCATGGATCGAGAATCACTCGGTGAAATGAAGAATGAGAGTAGAGAACTGTCTGCAGAATTCTGTGCATTCAGTGATTTGGTGATTGGAGTGAGGCAGGCAGTGTGTACAAATACAAGGATATTCACAAAGCGATATAGACTTCATCAGATGGACACACCGAAAGTCAGATCGACTACATCTGAATGTGAAGGAAGTGGAGACGCAGCCTACTGGACACAAAATCAGATGAAGAAGAAGAAGAGCAAATGTAGGTGGTTCATACCACTCACTATCTAGTGCAAGGGACCTGCCTCTAAAATCAAGTTGAAAACCTTCAAAGAAGTTGGTGACAGACCACAGTTCAAGTTGAACAACCACCCAGAACAGAAACTGAACTGAAGGATGAAACTACAAAGGACATCTTCGTGTCAGTCATCCATCAGGACAAAATGGGAGACATGGAGCGACATCCCTGAAGGATCGGGTGTGGAAGAACACTGGAACTCTTTGAAAGGGATGTGGAGAGAAACCTGCATAACCGTGTCAGGAAGGAAGAAGAAACAAGGCAAGGCAAGACAAGACAAGGAATGGATCTTGACGCATCTCCTCATGGAAGCTGATAGAGCAGGGAGAGGAAGATGGTGAAGCAGAAGATGAACGAGTGCAGTGCTGGGATGCACAATGAAAAGACGAACTGAATACAGCCTATAAAACACTAACTGGAAAAAGAAGTGAAGAAGAGTGCGCGCAAAGACAAAAGATACTTCTACGACACACTTTCAAATGAAGCAGAACAGGCTGCAGGTAAGAGAGACAGACCTGACAACACTATACCAAATAACCAGGTTACCTACCATCTGAGAGGGAAGAGATCAACGCAGACGAAACCAATGGAAGATGGTGAAGGAGAGCTAGTTACCAAAGAGGAGAAACCAAGGAAACGATGGGCTGACCACTTCGAGAAGCTCGTGAATCGAGTCGCTCGGAAATACCACCAGTAGTCACATAACTCTCAGTGAACACAAAACCTCCGACAAAAGGAGAAGTCCTGAACATCATGAAGTTGCTGAAATGCGGGAAAGCAGCGGGGTGATGTAATTCCTCCAGGAGCACTGAAAACAGACACAGAGACAACAGTGGACATGTTCACGCTACTACTGCAGAAGGTTTGCAATGAAGGAAGGAAAGGTACCTGTCCACAGATTGGAAGAAGGACTACCTTGTCAAACTCTCAAAGAAGGGAGACCTAAGTGTTTGCATGAATTGGCGCGGAATCATGCTCCCTCTTTGTCCACCCAAAGCAAGCAAAATACTAAGCCGCATCATCCTGGAGAGACTAAAGGATGCACTGGATTCAAAACTACAACCGGAACAGGTTAGCTGGATTCAGGAAGTACAAATCATGTGCGGACCAAATCGCAACACTACACTACGCTACGCTACGCATCATCATAGAACAGAGCATAGAATGGCAGTCAGCTCTCTACCTCAACTTCATCGACTTTGAAAAGGCCTTCAACAGTGTCGACCGAGAAGTAATTTGAAAACTGCTTCAACACTATGGATACCACAAACCTTTATGAACCTCATTCAACAACTATATGAAGACGCCACATGCCAAGTAATTCACAATGGGAAGCTCAGTGATGTCTGTGAAGTGAAGACTGGACGGCGTAAGACAAGGCTGTCTACTATCACCCATGATATTCCTGATTGTGGTGGATTTGATCATGCAGCAAACAGTGAGGAGGGAGAAGAGGGAGATAAGCTGGACCGGGGAAAGCATCCCAGAAGATTTGGATTTCGCCGACGATGATGACTTGTGTCTAGTGTCTTGTGGCACAAGTTCGAAGATCTACAGGTAAAAACTAACAAGTTGACAGAATAGGCAGGGTAGCGAAGACGTGACTTCAAGTGAATGCAGAGAAGACAGAGGTGATGAAGATACCCAACCAACACCACCAACAACAACAAGCTCCAATCACCATCAACGGGAGGAACTTTCACCTATCTAGGTAGTATCGTTTCAACTACAGGCGGCGGCACAGGCGAGGACGTCAAAGTCAGGGTCGGAGAGCAAGACAGGCTTTCATTAACCTGAAACCAGTGTGGAGATCTTCTGCACTCCACTCAGCATGTGGAACAAGATCCGGATTTTCAACACTAATTCAGTGAAGTCAGTGCTTCTGTTTGGCTCAGAGACTTGGCGCGTTACGAAAGGCATTTCCAACAAACTACAGACATTCATCAACAACTGCCTACGCTGGCTCGTTACTGAAGCTCAGATGGCCAGAAAGAGTAAGCAACAAGGAACTCTGGCTTGCAACGAACCAAGCAAGTAGCTATCGCCCAACAAATATGCAGAAGGAAGTGGAGATGGATCGGGTATGCACTGAGAAGACCATTCGAGGACATCACGTGCCAGGCCCTTGAGTGGAACCCCGATGGGAAACGACGAGTTGGGCGTCCCAGCTGAGGGTGACATGGAGGATATCGTGTGAAGAAGAGATGAGGGCTTGTGGGCTGTCGTGGAGCCAGGTTCAAAAGACTGCAGAGAAGAGAGTGCACTGGAGACGTGCTACTGAAGCCCTATGTTCCACTAGGAACCCAAGGGACAAATGATAACAATAATAATAATAATATCAGTACTTACACGTCAGGTGAGGTACTGGTTAAGCAGGTGCTAGAGCAGATCAATTCAAGTAAGATTGGTCAAACGTTACGGAATAGTAAAACACACCCCACCCTCCTACAATTGGTGAGCCCGTGTATCACTTCTTACTATGCCTAGTACTTTTTTCTTAACCTGCGTTGATTTATTCGGCCCATTTTTGTTTTAGGCACGGTTTTTCACTTTTTTATTGCATTCCTCTCTGGTTTTTTTGTATTGTTATTGTCCTATTATCAACGTCGTTCCTCGCTATACCCCTTATCAATGGCTGAGAACAACGACTCTACTGCTCTGATGGCCATAACTCTCCAGCTTCCTACCATCTGGGCCCATAGACCATCCGCATGGTTCTCTCACGTGGAAGCTCGATTTACCTTGAGGCATATTCACTCACAGGAAACTAAGTCCAACTTAGTTATCATCAGCTTGCAGGAAAATGTAATCGAACATGTCTCAGACGTGTTAGACGACCAAGCACCAAACCTGTACGATTGCCTAAAAGCCGCCATCATCAAACGCACTGCACTTACTGACCAGCAGAAGGTGCAAGAGATTCTCAGGGATATGCATCTTGGTGGTCGTAAGCCCACACAACTGCTTCGTCAGATGAAGCAACTGGTTGCAGACTTCAATATTGAAGCATTTCTCAAGCAACTGTGGTTACAGAGACTACCACTGACAGTGCGAGGAGTCCTAGCACCCTTTGACAAGTGCCGCTTGATAGAGCTGGCAGAAGCAGCTGACAGGGCTGTGGACGCTACTCAGCTGCGTTGTCTACTGCCACTGACTCATCCACAGACTCCTGCCCTCCCTCTGCAGGTGACCCAACAAGTTTTGACGCTGTAGCTCACATCACTAGATTGTATGAGGAATTGTGCAGCATCAGGAAAGAAATGCGGTCTAGTAGTTCTTCCTACGGTCCCGGGCCTCGCTCGCGCAACAGATCTCCCTCCCTCCCACACCGGTAACAGACGTTCCATTTCGCCACCGTCCCAACCCAGTTTGTGCTGGTACGCTTCCTGGCTGACACTAGGGCGGAAGCTAGCGTCATCCCACCTACGAGTGAACAGCGTCTGCAGCCAATGTCTCTGCAACTTTGTGCCGCCAACGGTTTGCCCATCACAACTTATGGTCGAAGACTCCTCGACCTCAACCTTGGACTGCTGGGTTTTCATAGTGGCTGATGTGACCACCAGCATTATTGGTATGGATCTCTTACAGCACTATCAGCTGCTGGTAGATGCTGTTAAGCATAAGTTGATTGATTCTACCACAAGACTCTCTATCGCTGGTATTGTCACACAGACTCCGTCTCTCAGCCCAGTGTACTCTACGACGGACACTTCTAGTCCTTACGCGTCGATTATTCAATCGTTTCCGGATGTCTTCAAGCCAAGTCACAGCGTACCTTGTGTGACTTTTAACGTTTCGCATCACATAACTACGACAGGCCTGTTAGTGTTTGCTAAACCACGACGATTATCCCCGGAGAAACTGCGTGCCGTCAAAGCCGAGTTCGAACACATGCTTGAGATGGGAATAATCAGACCATCCAACAGCCCATGGTCTTCACCCTTGCATGTGGTACCAAAAAACAATGGCATGGACTGAAGGCCTTATGGCGACTACCGAAGGCTCAACTCTAAAACGACTCCAGATCGTTACCTAGTCCTTCACATACACGATTTGACTGCATCTTTAAAGGGTTCATTTATCCTCAGTAAACTTGACGCGCACCTATCATCAGATCCCAGTTCATCATGATGATGTCTCCAAGACAGTGGTCATTACACCTCTTGGTCTTCTTGAGTTTCTTTGCATGCCCTTTGATCTCCGAAACGCAGCACGAACCTTTCAGCACTTTATTCATGATGTATTACGTGGACTAGACTTCGACTACGCTTATTTAGAGGACATTCTAACATCTGGTCAGCGCTGGACCTTCGAGTGGAACTCAGATGGGGAAACGACGGTTTGAGCGTCCGAAGGTGACATGGAGGATATCATGTGAAGAAGAGATGAGAGCTTTTGGGCTGTCGTGGTGCCAGGTCAATAGAGTGGAATGGAGACGTGCTACTGAAGCCCTATGTTCCACTAGGAACCCAAGGGAAAAATAATAATAATGCCGATTAAATGCCTTAACCCTGATGTGTTAAACCGAAGCTGTAGTCAACTTCGGTAAGCTGCTCTTGACTGTTATTTGATTACACTATCTTGTATAAAATTTTGACGTTTATTAGTCGTCCACTCTTATTTAAATTTTTGAAAATACCCGTCAGGACGCCGGAGAAAAAAGAAGTTCAGCAAAGATATCTTTTTGGATGTCTTCATTCTCTATAGCTGTCCAATCGCAGTTTATACCTTTTGTACAAGTAGATTGGATAGTTACAAGAATTAAACCTAGTAATGAAGATCATGCTGAGTGAAGATTAAAAATTCACAAGTGTGATGTGAAAACTGATAGCATAAGAGCATAGAAACTGACATAATTAACCGGATAAAATATAAGGTTGCATAATTTGTGAAGATGGTTTCCAAGATAAAGCATAATCAAGGGTTGCTTGGACATAAAATGAAGACAATATTAGGTTATTAAAATATATCATAAAATACAACAAAATTGTGAATAATAAGAGAGAGATGGATGTTGATTTATTATTAGCAATTTACGAAGTCCAAGGTAGCAACAAAGATTGTACAAGTTTCTGCTATAAACATAACTCCAGTTTCTCCACGAATATAGCAAATACTTCTGCAGTGCACAGAAGACGGAAACTCACCATTTATGGTAAATTCCGTTTCACCTTGTAGACGACTTTGAAAGCTGAAGCAGTCGTGGTGTTGTGATTAGGGTTTACAAGGTGTTCAATTACTGCACTTCTAATTGATCCCCTCGCACCTCTTTGCAGCCAGGCGGAGTTATGTTCTCCAACCGTTTAAAAAGAATCCGCATCAAACGACCTATGTACCTGGCTCCATATGAACAGGTGTTTTGTTTAACACATATGGTGTACAGACACAGAAGCTTATATTTTGGGTTGCGACGAAACATTGGACGAATGAAAAATACTATTCTCAACGCTGACGCGAATAAAATTTTCTTTAGCGAGCTTGAGGTTCTTCTAAAATAACACCAGCTAGTTCACTTTGAAGTCAAGATTTATGCATAATATCTTTGGAAGACAAGTAGTTTTGGTCTTATGTTTTTGTTTACAAATCGTGTCGGATATCCGTTGTCAGTCAGAACCCTTTTGAGAAAAGTGAGTTCTTCTTCTAGGCTATCAGTACTGCTGATTCTTCGAATACGGTGGTCAACAGACACAGCAAGTGGCTTTTTTCGACTTATACGTGCTCAAATGTGGAAGTTCATCAGGTGACCATTCCACACACGTTCCCTATATAGATTTATATAGATCTCAGTGTCACATCATCTCGACTGGTGAGTGCTACATCCAGAAAATATATGAATTGCGATAGTACAGCAATGGAGAATGAAACCACCGAAAAAATATCTTCGCTGAACTTCTCGTTTCTCTAAGATTCTTAATTAGTCACAACATCTTTTGCTAAATCATTTGTTCACATGGTTTTTTTCCGAATAGCAGGGCTTAACTCAGTATTTGGCATGCCCTGTTTAACAGCTTATTTATCGGATGACTTACTTAAATCCCTTAATATTTTGGCTGTTACCCCTGTCTTTTTATAAATTGTGACAATTTGTTACATTTATTAGTTTTCCTTACAATTTGCCGTTATGATTTACCAATACACTATAACTATTTCCGTTCTTGTTAACTAATGACCAGTATGTCTCCTTCCTATAAATTGTGTTGAATTTTCAGTGAAACTGCTTATTTTGATATTTCCTGTTGTCAGCAGTTGACAAACTGCAGTCCAAATAAAATGGATCCTTTTTATCGAACTGAAATTATCTTTCTTTCTGTTTTCAAATTTTCAAAAGGGGATTTGAGTAAGAAAACCCAGAAAACTGGTTAATAACACCTAAGAACAGAATCAAGCGGTTATTTGCTTCAGATTCTATACGAAACATGCACAGAAACAAACAAACAAATCAAACATTTCCTATGTAGACGAAAACGCACATATTCAATCCTTAAGATAGACACTGAAAAGAAGTATAACTGCAAAAAGGTTTCATCTCTTAACGGTATTTGGATGGTATTACACTTTTCTGAAATTTTCAGTTAATCCAGACCACTAACAAGATACTAAAATATAACTTCGTTCCTAGATTCA
>CALYCZ020000166.1:0-11743 GCA_944470555.2 Heterobilharzia americana | reverse complement strand
TATATGGAAGGTCGATAATGGTATGAGAGAATTGTAGTGTTGACAGAGTTGTGAAAACAGTTGACACTTTCTGACTACCAACGCTTTAGTAGGTCACTCCTTCTTAAGGTATCTGAAAAGAAAATCAGATTGTTAATTGTGTTGCATGATCTCAGAGCCTTAGTGCATTGTTTCGAGTTGGGTGACACACAGTCTGTATGTGATTTTGAGACTTAATTTTGGTCGTCTCCAACTGAACCAGGAAACTCATGTCATGAAGACGGGAAGACTTCAGATCAATCAAGTAGGAGTTTGATTATTTTAGGACGAACGTTTCGTGACTCGACTTCTCATAGTTAGAGTTGCATCAGTGTGTACTGCTGGTGATGATCAGTGAACATCTTATTTATGTGACACTCCATGCAGTCAGTATTACTTCTCTATCCACTAAATCTCACTGTAAGGCAGCTGTTCACAGTATGACGACAAGTAGTTTTTGTGTTACCGCTATCCAGCAGACTTTTTTTGTAAGGTAGGACGTCGAAGGAACAAGCTTTCCAGATAGCTCAGTTCGTTTTGTTATTGTGATATTTAAGCACGTCCACCACTCGAAGATAGCAGTTGTCGGTTGGGGATAGCAATTAAAATGTAATATATTCACTGTTAGTGCTTCAGAGGTCACACAACTGTCATTTTATAGTAAATTGACTTAAACTCAACCTTTATAACAATTTAGGGGTTTCTGTGATATTCAGTCTACTAATTCTGTTGCCCAGTTTGCATCATCCCTACTGGTTGCTTTTAAGTGTTCAGAGCTAAATATATTGCGCTTTTACTCAATCTGGGAATAGTGATATTGTATAAACAGTACTGAACTATCGTCATTGTCGAATTCTGATCGGGAAATGTACAGAACTGTATCAACGATCAACCTCTAATCCTAATGACGTAACGCCTTCCGAAATGGACTATACGGGCTACTGGCCAGAAGCAGGATCCAGAGGGTGTGTTTCGTCTCATTCGATTTTTATCTCCCTGATATACTTCCTTTCAATTAGCAATAGAAACTGCTGTTCCCAACCCCCAATCGTTATACTATAGGTTTTTTAGTCCAGATAACCACTTGTTAGTTAACGTGTATAAGTCTCTTCTGGGTTCTTTTCGCTTCTTCCTGTTGTTGGTTTAGAAGACGAAACAGGTGACTGTTTGTTCTGCTACGGAGCATGGTTTGAATGATAAATTCACTACTACATAACATGGATGCCGTAATTATGAATACAACACATGAGAACTTCAACTGTTGGCGTGATACGCTGATATTTTACCTCTGGAGAACAAACATAAAATAGGTAACATTTCTTCATTAAGCACAAAAATGACTAACTTAGTCAAAATTAATGGTTTGAAGTGTTCAAGTCACTCGTTCACAATCAGCAATTACCATTAAATCATACTTATAAAATGACGTTTTTGACTGTTGGCCCATGTCATGTAGTAAGATGTGAGTTGTCTAACCATAGTCCTTCAAGCGTTACAAGTCAATGGTTGGAAACTGTTGGTGACACGGCTTAAAGACGCGATTACTTTCATAGTCTTCAAACCGTGAATCATTTTTACTCAACTTTACTTGAATTTTTCTCTCTTCACTTATTTCTTTTTTGTTGTTGCTAAATGTGCTGACTTTAACTGACCTACTTCTGCGTGTGCTTTGGAGAATAGTCAGCAAATTCATGACAGTTCATGCTAATTTAGTATATGCATAGTTTACCTGAGCTAAATTCCAACGGATCACAGATAGTGTCATACTCTCTTGATATTGGAGATAAAATGTTCAAACATTTGATTAGTTTAACTTAGATACAGTATCAGTCGCATTGACTTTGAACATGATATTATAAAATTTTTTGAAGTCTTCAGTGATCATAACCAACGGTGTTCCAAGAAAATGAAATATTCTATTAATTTTCGAAATTTTTCTTTCCTCAGTATCTCTGGCTAGATCTTTTGTGCCTTGTGTTGAGATAGAATATTATCAACATTCATCGCCTCGATTGAAACTGATATTTCCAGCAACTCTGAAGTTTAATAATAAACATATCTAGTATCTGTTTCACAAACGGGACAAAATGATATTGAAAGAAACACTCGTAATTTAGGTTTGTAAAAAGTTTTCTGGCTTGATGATACTTATCAGCAGTTACCAGCCAGGCATTCTTGCAGTACTGAGGGATCTCATGTTCCTTAAAATAAATCTGATCTCGCGACACTCGTGGTTGACTTCAGAGAACATACCACTAAGCTTCTAAGTTCACGATTGGCATTGAGTAGGACAAGAGTGTGCACACCAATCGGTTGACAAATAGTAAAACCTCTTATATCAACGTTGATTAACACGGAATCGAATCTTTGAAGGAACAGTAGATTGCAGATACAATTTGCTGATGACTCCCAACGCGCACAAAGCCTTGTTCCAGGGCTAAGTTCGCTAATGATACCCAACATATAACACCTAAACACAGTGCACTTAAGTGTCGGATCATTTATCTTAAAGTCACATCGCCAGCTTGAACAATTAATTTCAATAGGCGCTTAGCGGTCAGGACTTGACGACTCCATATGTTACCACCTAATGACCAAATCGTGTATTAATTCTGTTATTCTTTTAGAATCGTTATCCGGTATTTTAGGCATTAGAATACTTTGAAGGTATCCTGACCAACAATGAACTGGATGGTTTGAGGAATAATACAAAATATTTGTTTATTTTATTTGTTTTAATACACTACGCCGGGATTACACAAGTAAAAATACACCTTATACGATGTATTAGAATACTGTTTGGATCGTTTATGCTGCTGAGAATCCAACTGATTCCAAACGTATCTTTTTTTACCAATATGAAGAGGGACACGACCTATGTTATTATGACTTTTTCAATACGTATTGGAGTTGGGAACTGTCACGTACAGATCAGTTTAGTATGATGGTCTTCTCATTATGCTATTTGATGTACAGTTAAGAATGTTACTCAAGAATTTAATAAATATGTAGAATGATCTTGTGTTCAAAAGGCCTATTTATTTAAGTTTGGGATGGCGCTGAAGTAAAAACAGTGACATGAAGCACATTTGGAACATGTTGCTTGAAATTTGAAGTACATTTAACTAATTGAAAATGCCCGTTGATAGGAGACAAGATTAGCAATAGCGGTCAACAGAAGTAATATTTCTACTAATATATGCTGTATGCTAAATTATATCCATGGCCTCCAATCTGCTCCATCATAAATTATTTACAAAATAATTCATAAATATATCAATTTCAAATGCTTATTTACAAGTACTTTTTAGATAGTCATTTTACTCTTCAGAGGTCATTCACTTGTCTCTTGATATTTGTTCCGCTGAGAGGGTGATGTTTTGTTTAAATTGTGTTGAAGGAGTTAACTGGTCTACTCTAATTTGGCTGATGTACCTACAAGGATTGACAGTCAAACATTCTCGTCGTCCACGTGGCATTTCGCGTTCTTTTACCGAAATAATAGATAATGAAACTATGCTTTGAGGCTGTAATTGATGTCCTGCAGACGAGATGGCATCTAACGATTTTTAAAGGGACGTATTTGCATGAATATACCATTCTGAGGCTTTCAAATCTCAAATATACTCAACCTAGTTTTAATTCTTGTCTTCATAAAACTACTTTATCTACAAGCTGTATTCTAGCGTTATGCGTGGGCGTATATCAGTGAATTCATAACTCGTAATACGTTCCAGCATCATCGTGGAGCCAAAACAGATGAGCGTCACGATAATGCACAGGATTATCATGAACCCCTGTCTCCGTGGCCGTTAGTCTAGGTCAACCTGACTTGACAGTCATGAAGAATGTTGGGATTTCGAAAGTTATTGCCCCATTGTAATCAAATGCCGAACTAATTTGCTACCTTTTTTTCTAATTCACAAGACAAAACTTGAAAGAGTGGAGGCCTAAAGTGACTTTTTTAGGGTACGGAAAGGTTAGGTGATAGGAGAACAGACTTCCTTTGTCTTTCTACTTGGCCATTCGCCTGTTTGTCTAACTAGTGATAGTATCTAATTTGTAACTGGTGTGACCTACAAACCTAGTAACTTCAATTGGATTGGTCGATTTTTACGCCTAATATTTCATTCCTACAAATATGTCATTAGAAAGAAAAGTCTATCAAACAGCTGACTAGATGTATGTCTAGGTATCAACTCTAGTCAATCTGACCTATGGCATAAAACCACAACAATCGTTCTGATTTCGAATACAGCTGTCATTCCGATGGAGGCACGATTGATGAAATTAGGCGTAATTAGTGGTGGATAGTGACTTGCGGTGTACAATGCAGGCGTAGAATGTTTATTAACCAGGCAATTAAGATGGAAAATGCTCCCTACTTTCTTACGTTGGTCAGAACGAAAGAACAATCCTAGTCAATGATGAGAAGAGATAACCTATATAGGTAACCTAAATGGCTATAGTCCGTACAATTAAGGTCAAATTTAACAAAGTCCATAAGTCTCGAGACTCACTACATGACAGTAACAGAGATGGTAATGTCAGTTATCGAATGTAATACTCTAGTAACTGATAAAATACCAACAACAGTGATTGTTGCATTGTTTTTTCGCTATCCAAAATGCTTGCGTAGGGTGAATGGACAAAATTGTCAATAAGCCATGACACTGAGTTTCGTGCTTGTTATCATCTTCGAACACGGTGTATTGGCACGCCAGAAGTAACTGACATCCCCAATGACTGTAAGTCTCTTAACTTCGTGATCACAGTGCAAGAATGATGTATGCAATTCTATAAGCACTTACATTTAGGCAACATGACACTGATTATTCTCCAGTGGAAATCAACGTGCATCAATAACATCCACAGGACGTCGATCACTTTCCGAACACCTCACTGCATGATACCCTGACTGCAGCACTAGGTGAGGGGGATTCAAAACTAAGGGCGACGTCAGTTCTGTTGAGGCTATAGATAGGCCATGCTAAGGAGTGCTAACAAAAACGAAACCTATGTTCAGGGCTTCCGGCCTATAGCTTTCAACAAAAAATAATTAAAGCACACTGAGAAGGTAAGTCTCCCAACTTGGTGGTCACACTACAAAAAGATGGATAAAATTTGATCAGCACCTTGAACCAGATAAGATGAAGTGACATAATCTCCAGCGACCGACCAGTCTACATGTTTGTCGAATGCTAACGGAATAAACTTCATAATTCTATCTAACGTTTGCCGACACTCATGGTATTTCCAGTTGCTATACTGCATCGAGTAGCTTGACCTCTGTTAGCATATTGGCTAGGTTGACGGCTTCCTGTATTTTATACGATCAGTTAAATAAGTCTACAGGAATACTTATTTAGTCTCTTTAATTGAATTATCATGTGCTCAAAACACTGTTCTATGATAGCGTCACTTATGAAGAAATCATTCACAATAAGCTTTCCTATCTTCTTTAGTTGGTAATTCTATTATAGTTCTTTCTAATATGCATCATACAGCCACAAGTGTTACTCAGTGATGATATTTTGAGGAAAAAATTACGACTTATAATCAAATCTGTTCTAGTTTTTAGAGTTCTGTTGTTGAATTGACCGTAAAACTTTTCACATATCGCAAATGGTGTTTTGTCATTTCCATCACATGTGTCTGGTGTTGATTCAACAAACAAGGCTCCAGTTATCAATCTCTCTCCATCCGCTCTATTTCGAGTGGCTCTAAAGGCCACCCTAGCAACAACTGAAATAACCAATTAGACTTCTCTATTTTATGAAAAACTACCTTTCTAGCCGGAATACCGAAACTTGGTTGGTAGTTGAAGCAGTTGCCAGGTGACCTTTAAAGTTACCTCTCTATTTCATACTATAATATGATTGTCTATGACTATGTTCAAGCTCTGAAAATAGTGGCAATACTGAGGCATTCATGCAGGAACCCATATACCTATGGTGACCACTCCTGTCGAACCAATGACTGGAAATCAAAATGCATAACATCAAAACTATCCCTATCTGGCAACAAGTGGCTATCGTGACTCAGTGGCCTAGTGGATAACATCTAGGGGCTGAAGCGATTGGTACGACATTCGAGCCTCAGTGGTAACAACATCACTCACTGGGATGCAGGTACCTCCAGGTGGCGAATCCCAAAGAGAACGAAACGTGCATCCTGGATTCCTCGACTAGCCACTAGTCATCATTACTACCAGAATGAAATTACCGGTAATATCGAAACATCCTCATAGGGGGGAATATACCAATAGTGGTCTTTCGATTCGGTCCGGTCCATGACAGGAAATTACAAACCATAATATTTGTCTAAATTATAAGTTGTCTACTCATAAGTATGAATTAACTGAAAGTATAAACCGAGACACAATATTTTATCCATGTGAAATGACAATGCGTTTAATTTATCAAGCATACAAAGGTAACTTAAACTAATTGGTAATAAATTAAGTATATCTGAGTACCTCAGCTCTAATGAATGATAGAATAACCTTAATCATAAGGCTAAAAGATTTGTAAGTACTCATCAGACGCCAAATAAATCAAGCAAGCATGGAAACTAAACTAATTGAGAAAGTAATAATAATAAGTATCTGTTATTAGTCTATGCGTCACCGCCCATTGGTCAGTTGTTTAGAGGTAAATTTCTCGGCTTCTAAGTTTGAAGCTGGGATAAATGGAATTAAAGAAATAAGAAATACTGACGGATCTGCTCAAATTAAATCAGGTCGGGGTTGCAATATATTGTTTATTGATGGGAGTGATAACTGTCGACTGGCCAGTCACTGAATTCTAACACACTGGTTGTATGTGTTAGTCATGAAACTTCAATATGTTGCATTAAATGCTTCATGTGATCGACGGTGTACACTACAGTGAAATGCTAAATCGTGGCAAATTAACTTTGTAGTATAACCAATTCTACATGGACTACATAACTGAGTTGTAATAACCGGAATTGAGTATATATGTATATATGTATATGTATAAATCTTTTCATTCAAAAACAAGCCAACAGACAAGATTTTCATGTACCGCGCCAGTTCTCTGGAACTCCTGTATTTTATATTAACGTTGTCGAATGATGAGATAAGGTTTAAAACAGACGAATTGAGTGTAATATACTGAATCCACGAGGCACCACCCATACACTTTATGATATTAGTGATGATGATGTCACCAAGCCTGGTGATGGAACATTCACGACAAAATATCAAAGCTCAGAGAACACAAAATCACCATCGGAAATCGTATTCCATGACTGCATCTCTAAAAGTTCTGATCTCAAATAAAAAAAGCCAGGATGCTAAACAGTTGTTATAGATAGCTTAAAATCAAGCATTCGTTTCTGGATATCATAAAACCTGTTTTTAAACTGATATGTTCTTCAACAACAATCCACTGCTTTTGAGTTAAATATCCCAAAGTTCTCCAGGATTCATCTTGTCAGGAGTTGGGATGGATGAAAACAAACTGCACTAGATATTAGTTCAGTCTTAGGAAGTGAATCTAATCGGACAGTTGCTAAAAGTTGCATTTCAAACAAGTAACTGAATGCTAAATTACTCGCTTCAGGATTAGAAGGTCTCAGGTTAAATATCGCACAGATTCGACAGTATGAAGTACTCAATATTCCAAGATCAAATCGATACCGATTTCTGGTACTATTTAGTTTTTCAGTAATTCACTAGCTGGTCTCACCCCGTATTGAAGCTTTTAATCACAGATAAGATTTCATGTTTTACTACAGAATGTTAAAATTCGGTTATATTGTATGTTGAAATTTTGCAGGTTATAAATAGCTGATAATAAACTAATGAAATAAGATTAATTTGTGTCATTCTACTCGAATCCTTATCGCTACTCCTTTTATTACACCTTGACTGAGAATGTGAAACACTGAAAATATTTTTCTTTAAACCATATTTTTAAATAAGAGGAGGTATTTGAAGGTAGACGAAATAGAAAACAGAAAAGTATTTGACCACAAGCGTTTTACTGCCACTGTTAACATCTAATGAACCGACTAAGCTGTTAATGTTAGACTTGAGGAAAGAGAAAATAAACATCAACTGATATAAAAGTTTATATATTCAGCTCACCTGGTAAAGTTAAGCAAAGCAAGAACAAAAGAATTTAAAAAATGAAATGCTCACTGCATGTTATAGATATCAGCCTACTATAATGTATCTCAGTGGATTCAAAGAAATATAGGGGAGTAATGTTGTTGCTTGTATACCCGTCGCACAAAAGGTGGCCATCATGACTCTGTGGTGCGGTGGATAATGCTCTAGAGTTTGAGGCGATCGGTCCGGAGTTCGAGTGGGAACAACATTGCTAACGGGAGGCAGGCACATCCAGCCGACGAGTCCCAAATAGGACGAAACATGCATCGCAGGTTCCATTGCTAGTAACTATCCATCATTAAAATATAGGGAAGGCTTAAAGGTGGTTGAACCACAGCAAAAGTTAAAGAATGTTCTTCTGACTCATATGTAAAGATGTAACCGTTTGGATTTAAGTTCTTAGTTTAGTGGCAGTCAGGGACTTCAGAAATGAATCAGAACTTATACTGTCAAGGCAAAGCTAGTCTCTCCCTCCCTCTCTCTCTACACTGTACTGTTCTGTCTTTTGATGCTGAGTCTGATTGGATTAAAAAATATATTGTCGCTTGCAGGGCAATATGTGTGCTAAGTGTAGGTTCACTACTTGATGCTAAATGGCTAGACAATATTGGGCAAAGGACTTGTACCTACGTTTAGTGCTTATCAGCAGACAAAACTTACAACTCAACATTAATCAGTAGACAACAGTCGATAAATGTAATCAATTATAGTACGTTAGTTGAACTGTACTTTTGCCACTTTTTTTTTACATAAATTATGATTTACGCTGCTAAGCATGTGATTAAAACTAAAAATAGATTTTTTGAGACACAGTGTTAACTTTTCAAAGAGCATGTAGCAATAGCAACGACGTGAATGATAATGAAAAAACGTCTGTAGTTTGACTGGAAGTGCTGGAAGTGAGAAAGACAATAGCCACATTTAAAAGTATTTCAGGTTGGAATTCATCATGGACTGACATCAGTTGGAGAACTAATGGGAACCTGGGAGCCCTGGACATCTGTTTTGTCCCAGTACTGAACTTCTCGCCAGTCCGCACCCATGACCCCACCAAGGATTGAACCCGGTACTTTCAGATTCCCCGACCACCATTTTACCGTTGAGTCACTTGGTCAGCTTCTAATGCCCCACATTTCCTATTACTTTCAGTCCATGATGAATATCAACCTGAAATCATTAAATAAATCCCTACTAACCTCCAAACTGAATTAAGAATATTTGTTATCTGGAATATAAAACATCACTATTGAAGGGAAAAAGTTTCTGTACACACAAACATTTAGTGAAAATACATTCCCACAATATGCGGACAAAAAATCAGTAGAGAAAGTGAAATCACCAAAACCTTGCCGGTGGTTGAAATTTGTAGCTCGATTGGCATTCCTGAGGCCGCTAATTCAAATCCTACGCTGTCTTAGCATTTCAGGGAATTAGAACATTGATTTGTTATGCTTCCATCTTGAAAACTTGAACATCTCAACTTCAGTTGATATTACAAAAATAAATGTAAGAGTAGAACCTAGGCACTGTATTGAAGTGTAATAAAATACGCAAAGTGATATGACTGTGAGCTTTGAATTCCGCTGGAAACATCGTCCGGTAAGTACTACTGTATCACTGTGTGTTGCATAAAATAAACAATATAATATGCAAGAATGAAATACCTTGTGAAATCTCAGATATTTGGAAAAGAATTTGGTGAGTAAATAAGATAGACCTAAACTGGGTAAGACAGGTTCGAATCCCAGAGTGGATATCAGTTACCTTGAGCTTGCAGATATGTCTTGCTGACAAATGGCAACAAGCACGAAACCTTGGTCCAGCGCTTCCTGCCAACTGCTTTTAGTCGTTTAACACCGAGAACAGATCTGTCAGTATATCAATAGGTTTGGTTATAAAAGGCATGCCTAATTGATTGATTATTTACAATAACTTTTCTAAACTTTGGCTTTATTCATCATGTTACATGTGTTTCTATATTATCTTTTCATGAAAACATGTAACCCAGTCATTATCCATTCTAATTTTGATCAACTTTCATTGTAGGCCAATTGACACAGTTTGACCTAATTGTTAGTTTCGTCCTATTGTAGCTATTTAATAGGTTTAACAAATCTAAAGTATTCTACAGTCAGTGAACACTTTTATTTGTCCTTCAATTTACATCAATGCTTTCAAGTTTAAGTATGACAACGTAAATAGTTTTTGAACAACTGTTCCGTTGGTACTAGAGTTTTTAATCGCTCACAATGAACATGCTACAGTTGATTCATCACAATACATATTCAGTCATTTGATTAATCCAATAAGTTAGTCATACGAATTAAAATGTGGTCATCCTCTGTGATTACTAGGGGATTCAGTGTATAGCTGGCAACCTTGAGTTTCATTCTTCTGTAAAGCAAAGATTATTAAAATGACTGGTCTTGAATGCCTTGTGACGACTCATAGGATTGACTAAAGTTAGTTTGAATGTCAGAATAAATAATGAGTTATAAGTATCTGTTCAAGCGGAAAAAGTATATTTACTTTTCCGGTCTCCTCAGCTGCCTACTGTTTTGCACTATTTCATTGAAAAAGGAGTGTTGGTCAAGTATCGACTTGCAGTTGTCAATAATGGTGGATTTATCATGCTAGAACACTGCAAAAATCATGCCATACATTGTTTGATATCGAAAAAAACGTCATCCAGAGATGATATGTATTATTTTAACTGAAGATATGATTTACCAAGTCAGAACTGTAAGTGACAGCAAAAATAGCTGTTTATGTTAAAACTAGCAAAAGTTTAAATACTGCCTTTCTATTTTGTTCAATAGTTGTTTTATAAAAACTAAGTTGAATAACGGAAGTGCTCAAGAACCCATAATTTAAAGTGCATGTAAATGAAAAAGTCTTTTTAAAAGACTAAGTAGGAGTGTGCTGCTGAATCCCAGGCTTATCTGTAGGTTAATCGGACCAAGTGAGGTTGATATGAATGTCAGACAATTGTCCTATATTTCTAGGGGTCGGTAACCCCGGTGGTGTATATGCAAGTATCCAAGTCAAACACAGCCTTCTTGTTCTGACCACCCTAATTTGCTCAACGAAATTTGATTGGACCATTTACCTTACATTTAACAAAGTGTGTAATCTGCTTAAAATCACACGGTCTATAAAACCCTTTCTAAAAACCAAGTAGTTTCGGAAATGCCCACTTACAGTGTCTACTCAGTATCTTGTTTAAATATTGCATGCGTATTCAGAAAGACAGAACAACAACCAATTAATCACGAGTGTCTGTTTTGTACCTATTATTGCGGAATGACTTTAAAGGTCACCCTAGCAACGGCTGAAATAACCAATTAGGTTTCCATATTACAGCGGGAGAGGAAAATCCTCATAAAACACAGATGTCTAATTGGCTTCTTCAGTTATTGCTAGGGTGGCCTATAAAGTCACTCCCAATTAAACTTCTCTGTTGTATGAAAATCTGCTTTTCCAGCAGAAGTGGAGAATCCTAATTGGTTATTTTGACCGTTGCTAGGGTGGCCTTAAAGTCTGCTGAAATAAGTTGCTGGACTCCCTTATTAAATCAGCCTTTCC
>CALYCZ020000165.1:0-10054 GCA_944470555.2 Heterobilharzia americana | reverse complement strand
GCGATTCTTCCTCGGATGTTAACACCGTTGCGCAGCACATACACAGCGAATATTAATCCAACAACAATGGGACTGTGACTCATTGCTTTAGGCAGTTAACTTCCGACTAATGAGTCACGGGTTTGAACACCGTCCCGTTTCAGGGTTTGGGCAGCCTGGCAGTGTTGTTTTCCCTCACAAAACAGGTGTGGCTCACTACCATCTGCACAAATGTGTATAAGGTTGCTGAGCGGATTTCAACTTTTCTTTCAGTCATCGATTTAACACCGAAATCCGGTTTGCGACCATATATACACATGAAAGACAGTACTCATGAGAGCCAGACATAAAATTTGCGCACATAGACAGAATAACTGGTTCTTACACTGGTCAAGAACAAACGTTTGTATCTCAAAAGTGGTCTAGATCGCCTTATTCTTCATCAGACAAGCAAAATTTCGGAAAATCTTACTCTTTTTCGTCCTCCATTAAAAAATGTTATGCTCAAGAATAAAAATGAGACAGAAATAGGTTACCTATTATATAAATAAGTTATAAATATAATCTCAGGATTGGTGGTAATGACAGATAGTGACTAACAGTGGAATCCTACTAGGTACTTGTCACTTGGATCTACCTGCTTCCTAGTGAGTGATCTTGTTCCCACTAAGACTAATTACAAGCGGTAACATAATTCCAGCATATTTATCAAATCAAAACAAGAGGAATCAAAAAAATCTTGTTTTGATTTTCTAAAAACTCTTGGATTATATTAAAACTTACTGATATAGTGATAACGTCAGGCTCGGTGCTCAAATTCTTCCAGGACGTTAGTAACATTTATGGACTGACTATTTATACGAGGTTATTACCTTGAAAAATTGGTCGATTAACTACAGTTCGATATGATCATATCGATCCTAGTTAATGCCTTATTCCAGAATACCAACACGCAGCTAGTCTGATAAGAGTTTGAAACGACAATGCTTGCTAGTTATAGTCATGAGTTTAAATTTTCAACCTTCACTCCAAACCAGTTGGTGTTACGATCTCTGAGACTACGTCACTTCCCTCGAAGTTGCAGATACGTCTTGCTGACGACTGCCAACAAGCGTGAAAGTGAAATAAAGTAGAACCACCTGATGACTGCCTCAAACCAACCAACCTCTATAAAAGTTCACCTCAATGGTCAATCCCTCAGTTTGGTGATTCTTTGCAAAGCGATCGAAAGAATTCAGTCATCCGTTAGGACTAGATGATGTAAAACTGGTTACCCTTCAATGACTAATCAATGTAAAACATACCACTGTCAGAATGCATACTTTATCAACCCTTTGGATAAGCATTTCACAAGTTGGTCGAGAAAAATACCAAGTCCATGTTGATACAACTCACAACCTAGTAGTAGTACATGTAACTGAGTGTCCCTCTTATCATAGGCAAAAAATCGTAGGATGTCACCCCTGATGTAAAGTTGTCGTCAACTCAATAGGCTCATTATTGTATGATAATGTCACTCAGGTGCCATTAAGAAAACATTCATTGAAATATTAAAGACAATGTGCATCGAAGATTGCTTTTCGATGGTTTCATTGTTGCCAGCTGTATAACCTACGACTTTATGCTTTCTCCAGTCACTTACTGTTTCCTTTCAACCCAAATGACTAGCCTCAACATTTGGGCAGTCAACCTGTTTCTGCAGTGCCAAGTAGATAGGTCGTTTGATGTACATTCTTTCCAAACAAGTTTCAGAACACTGTCTCACCTGACCATGATTACGTCAGAAATACTGACCTTAGCATCATAACCAGTTTCTCGTTCAAAATCATTGAAAAAGTGATAAAAAGTTTACCGAAAATGCTACAATTCCTTGCGTTTTGAACTGCAAAAACCGAAGATATGTATACCAAAGAAGCGTGTTCATTCCTATTGTCTACAGAGGTTTGTGAGTCAACTTTCTCTCTTCAGTTTGTGTTTCTGCTATTTCCAATTAAGGATAATCCTAAATATTTTATCCATACTTCCCTTTATTGTATTGTTTTTTTCTTATGAATTATTCTTGCACATTTCACAGCTTCATATTGAATCACCTTAGTTTTCGCGGTTTCTACACACTCTTATGACTATTTTTTTACTTTTCAAGACACTTCTGATCTCTTCTTATCATAAAAATTACTACGGTTTTCCTTCAGTCTCTATCTAACCTTGTTGACTGAAAGGAATGAATATTTGCGAATGAACAGTTGTAGAGAGTAATATGCCTAAAACCATATTTCATACTGGTTTCCAAGTATATTTCTATCTGACCAAGCTCTTGGCAAAATCTCCAACTCAACAACTTGAGTAGTTAGAAACCACTGAGGTTGATCTGTAGATGACACCAGGTTGATCAGAGTGATCTAGACAACAGACGACCGTTTTACTCGTTTGGGATCCAGCGGATAAGCGGTATACCCTCAGCTATGGCTCACTGGCCCGGACAGTTGACTTTCGGCCAATGGGTCACGAGTTCAAGCCCCCTCCACCTACGGAAGTTTGAGCAGCCAGGTATTATCACTGGGACTCATGCAACAGGTGCGGCTCATTGCCTACTGTACGAATTTGCAGCTCATAGAGCTGAATTAGTTCAGATCACCTGGATCAGCTGAATGAACTGAACTGGTTCGGATCCACAGCTGACAAGGTGGCTCGCCTGGTTAACTAGCGAAACGATTGTCAAGTGTCTAGGTCACTCCGATATCGCTGACGAGATACTAGAGATCAGCCTGAGTGGTTTATAACTGTTCAAGGTGTTCAGTAGTAGTAGTAGTAGTAGTACGTCTCGCTGGTGCATGACAGTGTCAGGAGTCATACCTTATGATCTTGGATGAGTAGCTTATAACGGAAACGCCGTTGACACCACAGTTGGACGGCAGTTGAAGAACTGTTTATTTGTGAGGAATTTTAACCTGAACCATGCAATTTGTAAATCACTAGCAAAATGATCATCCTACTGGTCTAGCGTTTTGAGTTGCTGTTATCTGGTTAAATAAATCTCCAGATTAACATGACGGGTACCTCAATATCTGCGATAAAGTCACATTAAATGCGAACAACGTTTTATATTGAACAACTGTCACAGCTACACAATAATATAATAAGGTGAATTCTGACTATCTGTCTGCAAAACTGAACCAACTATGACCCACCTTGTCAGTGATGAATTCCTGTGGTCTTTTTGTGCTTGCCGGCAATATCGGTGGTGGATAAAGAATCTGCGATTCAGGATCAATAAAGTAATTGGATGATAACTGCTTGATTGAAGTACAACTCAACATTACATCACTGAACATACCGCTGAGGATTTTGTCTTCTCCTTGGATTTTTGAGATGAATCCTAACCAATTCAATGATGAATGAAATCAATACATGTTAAATTGTAACAAGATAATATCTACCCATTTTTCATTA
The DNA here is from genome assembly GCA_944470555.2 of Heterobilharzia americana. Lineage (NCBI taxonomy): Eukaryota > Metazoa > Platyhelminthes > Trematoda > Strigeidida > Schistosomatidae > Heterobilharzia > Heterobilharzia americana. Next base: position 6,625 of record CALYCZ020000165.1, on the reverse strand, counting down.
TTGATATCTTGGTCACTCCATTCAGGCCATAAAGGCACAGTTGTTTCCCTCGGTGTAGATGACTGGTATGTTAACGTAACTCTGAGTGGGAAAGAGAATGAAATGAAAACTGTATAATGTGGTCAGTGTGTTTACTTTCTTGGATGAAGCAATTTCCACGAAGTCACGAAACGTCAGAAATTTATTTTCCTACTTCATTGGGATTTTATAAATATATTTCATTTATAAGGAAGTGACATAGTTGACTTAATCTTGGTAAGAAAACAAAGTTTATCAAGGTAAGTGTAGCGTAAGAACAAACTGTTTTTGTACACATAAAGGTGGTCTAAATTTGTGTATCTCTATGGCTTCCGCAAATCTCAGAATACGTCCATGACTGTTTCTATATAAAACTTTGAAAGCTGTTTTAACATTAATTTTGTGACCTGTTCCTATAGTGCGTTTACCTATGGAGGATAAAATCTTTCTGACCCTTGTATTTATCAGAACCACCGAAGACTTCTTAGTGCTATTACTCCTCCCTATGTATATGCCACCGCGCACACATGTGAATTAGAGTCGTCAAGACCGTATACTTAGGTTCATTAAAATACACGAAAGTTCAAACCCTCTTTGTGCATTCAAAAACAGTTTGTCCTTACCCCAAATCTTTCTTGGTAATCTTTATCTCATTTCAATGCTAAGGGGGTGTGAAAATGCATTATTCCTTCTTATTACCCCTATATTTTCCAAATCTTGTATTATTCTAATTATCATTTTACCCCACAAAGGAAGTACTACTGCTCATTATCTGTACCCATAAGTCGATTCGGAAAGAGGATGAGAAATAAAAACCCTCCTAATCCTACCGTATAAAGTAGCCTTACGTGGAATTCTCAGTAAGGCCGGAATTATAATGACGTCTAAACCTACAAACTCAGGTAGCAACAAACTCTGTCGGTCAAAGAATCTCATCGAACCAATAAAACAGAACCTTTGGTCGTCCAAATTCTGTGCAATAATTGTGAGGTCGGTCCGGGTCAACTGCAGTCATTTAGTTTAGCAGAACATAACAATTTGGCAAAATATGCAGTGACAGACCTTGGTGAGATAGAAATATATATATACAAAAGAGCTCAGCCATATACATGTATGCTGTCACACACAACCATACAATGATGAAGGATATAGTGACAATGCAAGGGAAAATAACTTGGACAGGTGTAGAAACAAACTGTTATCTGAAGCTACTTTTATTGACTCGACATCTGACAGGTGTAATAGGGATGACCCAACACCAATTCGGAATATGTGGAAAATTTTATTACCCATTAAGTCAAAGAATGGAAAACAATAGAACTATAAAACCTAGACCAGAAAGTTGTATGATCACCTCGATATGAATTATGAGTATGCTCTCGAAATGTGTACTACGCGTCCACTAAACAAACTACGATGGAATTATATTGTGCTACAGTAAGCCGAGTCTATTATTATAAGAACGAGTCCTCACCTTTTTACGTATGCTAATAAAATATAACTGAGTTTACTGTGGCAGACTTATGAGTTTCAAAGTTGTATGATGATGGTTTCAGCCCATTGTCATCACTCGCACTTACTACACTTCTCCCAACCAGTCAAAACAAACGTGATGGATTCTTCTGCTATCCACGACCAAGTAAATTACCGTAATAAATATTCAGGTAATACTGAGCATCCACATAGGAGCCTATGTGCCAACAAAGGTTGAACTATTCGATCCAGTAAAACAATGGAGAATTACAAGTACATCAACAAAAAGCTATAACTAATACCCACTGTACAAGAGATAGCTATCGTCCTTCAGTGGCTCAATGAATAACGCCTTGGCGTTTGAAGCAATGGATACGAGGTTCGAGTCCCAGTGGGAACAACACCACTCACTGAGACGCAGGCACATCCATCTGACGCGTCCCAAATAGAAAGAAGCCCGCGTCCTGAATTCTTCTACTAGCCACTACCGAGTAAATTGCAGTCGATGAATGTTCTTCAGTTTGGGCAACTGTGTGGAAATGGTTTATTATTCTTCGTGAGCATCCATAAGTACCTATGACTTTTACTTGCTTGCATCACACTACATATTATGAAAACTCGGCTGTCATGAATCCAGTCACCAGTCGGTAGATGATGGTAATTTACACTAATCAGCCCTTAAAACCTGACACATCCAATGGTTTCCATTTGCTTAGTAACTTATGTGCACAACCATCCAATTTTACACTACATCTACTGTGACCTGATTAGCTCAATCCTATTACTTCAGCAACGCATGGTACGAATTCGAATCAGTAATAGAAAGTAAGTTTTCTCAAGGTTTTCTGATGAGTATGAGTAAGTAAGAAACCTAGGTCAGACACACCTTCCTGTTAATCAACACCCAAAACCTGGCACCTCATCATAGTGTCGTGCATGTAACCAAGTGACCGTGTTGATCAGCAGATATCAGTCATTGTTGAACATTAAGGAAGTGACAGCTGCTTTGACGGTCAGACCATTGGATTTCTTAGTTAGTGTCTCATTGCATTGATGAGTTTGCATTTTCAATCTCATAAGGAATCGAAGATGAGCAATGTTTTCATGTACTTTACTCAAATGAAACAACTTTCCATTCCTTTTAATCACTAAATTAATCATTTATTTCGAAAGAGGAAAACCCTCAGTAAATCATTCAAATTTTCAGTCTGAATCTGTGTGTAAATATTCATGGTGAATGATGAAAGTCCATTATGTTAATCAAGACAAAGTTAGACAAGCATGATGGTCTAAAAGAATTAACATGGTTATTTGTCTAGAATTCTGGTCAACAACAACAACTTATTTCATATTTGAAGCAAAGTTATACCAACAAAACGAAGGGATACCTATAGGGTCACCCGCCTGGTCAATAATTCCCGGTACATTTATGGATTTTCGGAAGAAAATGCCCTAAAATCATACATGTCCTCAATCAAAAGTTGGTGGGAACATTGGGATGGCACATTCATCATAACACAGAAAATGGATATCGACAGTCTCCATGCACATATAAACAGCCATGTAGACTCGATAAAGTTTACTATAAAAATACAAATTGAATTGGGTGAACCACCGATGTAAAACTGTAAAACCCAGAGAACGGTGCATGACAGTTTTAAGACCACGATCTATAGAAAACTCTGTCTCTGAGGAGGATCTCTCGACTACCACTCACCGCATCCATTCGGTGTAAAACGATGGTTAATACATGATCTGGCGAATAGAATACACAGTTTGACAACATAACTGAATATTCAGAGGAAATAAATATTTTATTCAAATATCATTAAGAAATCATTATGCCGAGCGTTTTATAAAAGATAATTTCAAGAAGAAGAAGGAAACATGCGAAAAAAACTGGAGTTGATAATAAAGGTGAGCATAAAAAGAGTAATATCGCCCTATAAGAAGGAAACATCTGATTCAATGCAAAGAAACCTCAGGAGAGAAGATACTCGAACCACATTTAAACCAATTAACCTCATTAAAACGAAACTAAACCAGTTAAAATATCTGACAAAGAAAGTGGACAAAAATAATGACATATAAAATACAGTATGATGATTGAAGGTAAAATGAAAATTTGGACGGCGGCGGGATTACTTATAACCAGATTGAATAAACATCGACGATTAACTAGAGGTCAACTCACAGGGACACAAGAATAATAAAATTTGTAAAAAGATTCATCAACAACAGCACATGCATGACATGAAAAACACAATGTTCATTGCGATAATGTTGGCATTTTAAAGTCTAGTATGAAAAAATGGAAAAAAGGATGGTTAATAACTGAAACTATATTCATGCCTGTCACACCCAACACATGCAACAAAGGTAATTCAGCACAGCCACTAGTGGCAAATGAGCTTCAATGCGGATTCCTCGATATTGCCCTTATCTTCAGTTCGATATTAGTAACGGATGGTAGCTACCAATGGAATTCAGAACGCCCGTTTCGTCCTGTTTAGAATTCTTCAGACGAATGCACCTGTCTCGCAGTGATTCACTGGCCTAGTGGATGACGCAGTGGTGTTTGAAGTAGTTGGTCTCTCATTGGGAAAAACTTCACTCACTGCGAGGCAAGTGCATTCAGCTGGCAAGTCCCAAACTGGACGAAATGCTCATCCTGGATTCCAGTACCAGCCATTATCTATCATTAATATGAAGAATAGTGACGGATAAAAAGTGAAAAATGTAGAGAAGGAAAACCATATATATATATATATATATATATATATATATATATATATATAATATATATATATATATATATATCAATGCTAAATGAAAGTAAAACTCCTTTTTATAGAAAGCAATATGCTATTAAGCTCTCACAGTTAGATTCAAGCACATCCTGATATGATGACAGTTACCATGGTTTCATATCAACAGAGAGTCAGTTAAACTTATGATGAATGTATGTATATATGTTTAGTCCTAATTCATACAGCGTAAACTGTCAACTCTGTACACCAATTAACTGACATTAAGCATAGGAATAATCAAGAGCCAATTCATATCGATGTGCATCAATCTATCAGCCGACTCAGAAGGAATACAGTGCTAGATGGTCATTTACCTCGGTTGTCTTGAATTTCTAAACAAAGTGAGCTTAAACAGAAGAAATGTTCAAACTATCAAAATCTTAGTCACCTAGTCTGGAAGAATAGTTTGCAAGTTGTTTATTCTTACTTTATTATTTTTAAATGGTAGAAAGTATTGGTCATTTACCTAAGAAGGTGAAATCGAGACTTCAGGTGTCATGGCTTGTATAGCTATCAGTTAGTTAATGAGCTGGAACTCAAGGACTCACATCTTTTAACTTCAGCCATTCATGGTGTATGACGTTCATCAGCTAGCGTCAGTTGTGTCCATCTATCCTTCCTCTATGCCATAGACACGAATTTAGAATAACTTATTGTACATTGGTGTGTCATTGGACAGTATCGAACTTCGTGTTGTCTAGTCCTAAGTGGTGACCAGATTCTATCAAACACTTTTACAGTGTGGTTTCAAACTAAGAGACTGTACATGACGTGGTACTTTGGTGAATTGGCGATAATTGGTAGGATGCGCTGTTTGGCCTAGGTTTCTGGCAGATACGCCTTGCTGAAGTTTGCTAACAACCACGATACCTTGGTCAATGGCTTTTGAACAACTGCCTTCAAACTTTTATCATAAATTTTCTCCCTTTACAATTTACCAAACAGCTATCATATAAATCCCTTGGTATATTTCTACTAGCAATCTATCTTCATCAATGGTTTTGTCCACAAATTATTCTCTATCTGTCTGTAAAAAAAGCTGCTTCAGTCAGATTTTACGCTTGTCTTTGTAACCATGACCATGATGAGATTCCAACCCACTTCAACCAATGCTACAGCTAGAGAAGTTGTCGCAGAGATCATCTTCAGAACATTTATCACAACTTGAATATTTGTCATGTAAATTACAATGAGGTTTACAAAACAATGTTCATACGACTAGAAAATCAACCTACTATTCATATAATAAGACCCAAAAACTTACTCTTTCGTTTTACGACCAGAAATATTCGTTGGTGACCTTTTGCTTGCCATGTTCGAATATTTTTTCGTTTTTATCCAGCTGAAACACCTCACCTTCGTCAGTAATCCAGTTACGAATTCCACAACTCACTGCCTGAATTTTATAATAATGAAATGTTAGGTAAACTTGCATGCTTTGACCTAGACAGATAGTTGTTAGCGTTGCTAAGTTACGGATAATGTAAACGGAATCGATTTTTTCTCAAGGTCATTTCTCCAAACGTAAACTGTTCTGCTAGCAGTGACACAATAATTTCAGGTTACAACTTTGAAAGAGATTAAATCAATCCCAGTTTTCTATCTGATAGTTTCTAAGTTATTTTATCGTCAACATTGAGTACCATCAGCCTACTCCAGCAGTTGACTTCAAACCTGCATATCAGATCAATCAAGAATCCGAGTATAACTAGAAGACACTTTTGTAATGCAAACTCGTACTGCAAAATTATGATAAACTAATAAAGTAAAGAATGTTTTTGATCTATTGAATGGTCAATTTGTAAATTATTTATGAATCGCAGGGCCACTGTTTACGCTTTTTACAGTTAAATAAACTTTTAATTCTCTATCTATGGCGTCTGCAGAGTTCCCCTTGGAAACTGCCCAGTAAAAACACAAAAGTGTCATCAAATATCCAAAAGCGTCGCTGCTAGCAATTAAAAATCACTCACTAACCAGATCAAAGTGGTTTAAACACCTGACAACCATTTCATTCGTTTTAGGCAGAGCTCATTAGCTGCAGAACTATTCGTCTATGAGTGGATTCTATTTCAACTGAAGAATCTGTTAATCGTTCGCAAAACTCACCATCCAATTTAGTCAATCAGCTCCAGTTGATTTGAACAATTTGCCTAGCCAAATTTGTCATAGATACACCAAGAAAGAGTTCAACACCGGAATGTACGAAATGACTAACTAGGGTTTAAAACACTGTTTGGCTAACAAAATCTGCATATCGGCGTGAGTCGTTTCTAACTACCCATGTTTATTCAGAAGTACATTTCATTGGATTCTGATTTGAA
>CALYCZ020000164.1:0-17286 GCA_944470555.2 Heterobilharzia americana | reverse complement strand
AACCTAGTCCAAATGAGGTACTGTGTCATTAAAACAATCACGTTACTGACAGAATAATTTTAAAAAACGGTTAACAACCTTAGCAATTATAACTCAAGTTCACAGCGAGCAACAGAGGTAAAACTATCATTCCCCATGAATTGTATTTAACTAATTACACCATCGCTTGTAATTCACTTTTACGACCAAAACAATAATTTTCAGATACACAAAGTAAATAATGCATGCTATTTGTTAGTTAACAAATATATATACTAGGCTTAGCATGTATACCCGATCAATCCAATTGTAAGCCCGACCAAGTTTCCTTAACCTGCTTTGATTGTACAACTGCCACTCACGAACATGTTCACATATTTGAGCTGTGGTTAATTTTCGTCGTTCACCTCCATGAGTTAGGAATCCACGGAGTAAACAGAAAAAGCCATTTTCTGATCTACATAAAAAGGAAATCGCTAATCATGGAGGAATGGGATAGATGGTAAAATAACTGTGTAAAGCAGTGTAAATGTCAACCGACAATGTTACTTTTTAAGCTGGATTTCTTAACAACATTGGAAAAAGCAAAAAGGAAACAAGGGTAGTGGAAAATATGTTTCAATATTCAGCAACACACCAACAGTTCTTCAAATGAAAACTCAAAAACTTTGAGCTAAACAGTGAGTACACTATAAGTTGAACCCTTAAGCTTGATAACAGAGGTTAACATTAATATAAGTGTAAAACTTTGGCACTATGGTAGAATGTAATTTCATATTAGATTGGTTTATTTGGTTTGATTATGAGCAATAACCTATGCTCAAAACATCATCAAATAAATAATACTGTTACTGTGTTCTAAATCAAATAAATAGATCTAATATGGAAAAAAACATACATTTTTAATCCCAACTTGTAACATAAAGCATTTTTTTCTCCACTGTTAGTCAACAATAATCTAGCTGTCTTTAATATGAGCATCCACCCAAACTCAGTAAAGACATTCTGATAGGGGAAATATGTTCTACTTGGTCTTCCTACATATCTATTTATGTCTCGAAGATCACCTAATCAAACTAAAAAACTTAGATGATACGGGCGTTCTAAATGGAGACACTGACTGAAGTACAAGATAATCTCAGAATATTTGGCCTATGGCTCAATTACACAATCCGAAATACTGCTTTACGATTGGTCTGCACGTGAGGTTGCTGAACGTGTCAACCAAAGAACGATGAATGAATTCACCAACCCAAAATATCGGAAGTACGAGTAAAATATCTTATCAGTGATCAGAAAATAAGTATCTTGATCAGTAACACACTTATGATATATAGCCAAAGTATTCGGTCACCAGTATTTCCGAGTCATACATTAAAGTTAGCGTAACTGTGAGGGCAACGATGTTAAGGTTAAAACGTAGAATTTTAGGTAGGAGTTAGACAGCTGATGAAGTTCAGAAGGTGTATAGAACGAAATGGATGGGAAATAGTTTACAGGTCCTGAGCTCCTACCTATTTTAATCTGCGTTATTGACAAGAGTAGACGAAAGTTGAAATTAGTTACAAAATGACCAGGAAAAAACATGACATAAAGATGATGAAATTATAGTGTTGGTTCGAACTGTGCAGAGAATTTCAGACCCTCTGACTGAAGTCCAGCAGAAGCTTGGAATCATAAGTTAAAAAACAGACAGTACAACGGGAAGATGTTTGAAATAAGATGCGCTCAGTTTACATCAAGACGAGAAGAGCGATTTACAGAATGATTTGAACTCATAGTTATTTCTCATGTAGATAGGTAATTCGAAGCAGGCTTCAGACCCGGCTGTTTGTGCAGCGATGAGGGCTCTCAACTCGAAAAACCATAGTCACGTTACAGCCTATGCTGAGTTATCAGGTCAACGACGTAAGTCGAGTAGTATCCGTAAACGATGCTCACTACATCTATTCTCATTCAATTCCACCCTAGGCCTACTTATTTATGGTGGTCTCCCTCTCGTCGTCTGACTTCACAGCGATTGACCAAATCACATGGGGATCATTGGTAGGTGTAGAGTACACAGGTAACATATTCTTGTTAGATGAAGGTGATGACAAAATGCGGAATTTGCCGGAAACCTTGAGTAGCAATTTCAGAATGTTTTGGATGTGTTTCCCATCACCCAACTGTACATGGTTTAACAACAGGCAGTGACACAGTTGAGTGCGTTGACCACTTCGCTTATTTAGGAAGTTACATCATCCCTAGCCAGTCATCGACCAACGAAATCTCTACACACATACAAAGGGCTTAATCGGCTTTCACCAACCTACGCCATTTATCGTGCCACTGGGATATTTCATTACATATGAAGAATCGAGTGTACTCTCCACTGCAGTTCACTTCGTTTTACCATATGCCTGTGAAATATGACCATTAATGGTCGTGGTAGAGGACATGAGAAGGCTTCAGGTGTGTTTGACCATCATTGCCTTCGTAGCTCGGGGGCAGTGTGTCATGATGTCACCACGTCAGTAAGGTAGAAGTCAGGCATAGACTTTTAGGGAGAAGAGGAAAGTCAGTTGATAAGGTTGTGAATTTTCATCGACTCAGGTGGATGGGCCATGTGTCACACATTTCTAATCACCATCTCCCTCGTTAGCCTAGGTAGCTGAAGGCTGGTAGAGGTTAAAGATGGCCAAACTAAAGTATGGCATCAGTCCATGAAGTTTCTGAGTTTTGGTCTGAGGCGTGTGAATAAATGTAGACTTCTCTGTTGGTGTAAGCACGACAACAGAAACGAGTGGTTGGAGGTCTTAGGTTAAATAACTCAGAATCTATCACAATTTATCTATACATTGTCTTCATCTTAATCGTTAAACTGCATTTCAGTAGTCGCTCATATTTCCTCTACGTTTATCGACAATCTTTTGACTGATTTCTTTATTTCTCTGTCTTTGATCTTGGGGCTCTTTTTTTATGTGGCGATATGGGATGCAGCAACTGGGACCACTACGCAATAATGCCAGATTCAATGTTGATTTTTCTCTTTGTCTTTATGTGGTGAAACAAAAAGTTTACTCGATATGTTTTTCGAAGCGAAGTACTCTTTACATTTGATGAATCAAAAACAACTTTACACTTTGATTCAACGGTTAAGCATAGTTAGAAAAAGTACAAGCTAGTCAGTTCATACAGTAACTATTATTGCGGCACATGAAATGTTGTAGTTGAACTCTAAAGCATAGTAGAAAGCATAGAACTATGATACTTCAATACTAATTATTGAATAGGGTTCGAACCCTGTGCCACATATTTCTTTGTATACAACTGGATGGGTAAAAGCATAACTCCTTATAAATAAAATATGGTTCATGATTCAGAATATAAATATTTATTAGACCATTGAATTGTCTGCAGTGTGAGGTTCAAACAAGCGGCAACCCATACTAAACAAGTTAACAAAAGATTTCATCTAAAAAGAAACAATGAAGTAAATAAATAAAATGCTAGGACCTCATACTAGGAAACTCACTTTGGCCAGCTCTTCTCGAGGACTTTTTCCGTTTTTCCATTAGTTCCTGAAAGTTGATATAAATTTTTCATGTAACTTTGTGAGACTACTGGATGGAGCCTGCGTGACACTGATCCTTTTAGCTTTTTGCTTGCTAGATTATTAGAAAGTCGCTCTGACTTTTCAGCTTCGAGCAAACTATACAGCTTTTCTGTGTTAAGGACACTATCTTTAGTGGTACTTTGACGCTTCAAGTGTGCCTCAATTATCTTATGAATATCTAAAGATGCAAAAGTCGAATATTTTTATAAATACCAAAGAATAATTTATCTAACAAGGACAAAAACTAAATAATACACTAAAATTAAATCTTGTTTCAAAGTGATGCCCTAGAGCTCTTCGCATAACTACTCATCGCTATCATATCCATCTAACATGAAATGTTAAAAAAATGAAATGTTCTGAGAAGGACGACTAACCACTCAACTTCAAAAAAATGGCTGCGTAATTTCGTCATCAACCAAAAAGTCAACCTCAGAAATCAACAAACGAATTGTCCTACCTTACATGAAGAACATCTCTGAGACCAAGACTAGATTACTGAAGCCTTTTGGAATCCCTGTATCTTACAAACCCATAAAATCTTTCCAGTCTCTGTTATACAGGCCAAAAGATACAATAGCAAAGGAAGACAGACCAAACATTATCTACAAAATAAACTGCAGAAACTGCGAAAAACAATACTTCGGACAGAGTGGTTGCCTTCTTCGCATCCATCTACATGAACACTAACTAGCAACGAAGCATCATGACATATCTTCGCTCATATCAATGCATACAGACGACTGTAGACATGAAGTTGACTGGGAAAATGTGGAAATCCTAGACGGAGGAACTACAAAGAATGTCAGAGAATTTTTAGAAGCTTGGTATTTAGGTCAATCAGCGATCAACAGATATGCTGACACTGGCTCAATCTATCGACCAATAAGAAATAATAAGATCAAATTTCAGGTCATCAAGACAACCAATCAAAATAAATATGGAGATGACAAGACCTTGGCAAAAAAAATCAATCACACAAGGGGCCATCAGGGCAAAGTACTAAATAAATTGCGGAGAAAACCTTATTACTCACATTTCTGAAGTTTCTGTTAATGTTGTCTAGAATGACAACAAAAGCTCCACATTAAACAATCCAGCTCATAGAAGGCAACATCAAAATTATCCTCCTGAGCTACAAATATTCTGTCATCTTAGTAGGTGTATATACGGCATCATGTCCTGAATCAGAAAGTGCATTATTTTGTGCATTATATATGCGTATTATTTCTGTCAGAAAATCTCCTTATAATAATGATTTATTCAAACTACATTGATTTCCTAACAGTCGATTCATTTGAATCACCCTAATGACTGTTTACCAAAGCTATTAAAAAGTACTATAAACTTTTGTCAATGATAGTTGTAGTGGCCCATATTTCCTTAAAAAGAATGAACCAGAAAAGATTGATTTTGTAACCATAGAACTACATATGAAACTGCTTGAAACCGATTACAGTATTTGTAGGGCTGTGATGAAATTTCAGAAATGCAGTCAGGACGGTGTGAAATCGAAGGGAATGGATGAGCACGTAATCTTTGGAGGTGATATTTTCTCAGCAATACATTTCGAGGCATGAAAGAAATCGAATCAGTCATCATCATCAACATCAACATGGGACCAGGCATTACTGCGTAACGGTCCGAGTTGCCACAGCTCATATCACCACACCAAGTAAAAAAGCAGCGAGGTGCAAGATGAAGATAAGAAAATTCAGTCCAAAGAAATATAAAGTATGAGAAGAGAGAAAAAGAGGATGAGAAAATGGTGAGATTCGGCATAATGTTAAGACGAGAATAATGTGTGCATACATCTGCGCCACTGACATCGGTTCTCAGCCATATCACCTAGAGTCTCCAACCACTGGTTCCTCTTATCTCGCGGACCCCAACTGACTAGTCTGCATCGCCCCACATGGCTCAAGCCAACAGTCAAAGACTTCAAACACTGATGCCATGTTTTGGTCTGGCCGCCTCGAGCCCTTTTCCAGGCTGAACCCACTTCGGCCAACATTGTGTGACGAGGCAATCGGCGACTACGCATACGTAACACATGTCCCAGACAGCTATCTCAGTCGATGAAGGTTCACCACCGTGTCAACTGATTTACCTCTTCTCCCCAAAACTCTACACCTGACTTCTGCATTACTCACATGGTGACACCACGGAATACGGCCTATACTACAAAGGCAACGGTGGTCAAACACTTGAAGCCTTCTCATATCTTCCACCTTCAATGGCCATGTTTTACAGCCATACAGTAGAACAGAGCGTACTGCTGTGCAGTACACGCGACCCTTAATAGACAGACGAACATCATGGCGGCGCCATAGGTGACGTAGCTTGGCAGAAGCCAATCGAGCCTTTTGTATTCGTGCAGAAATTTCGTCTACCACTGAGCCACCAGGGATGAACCAACTTCCCAGGTAAGTGAAGTGTTCAACACACTCAACCACTTTACTCTCCACTGTTAGCCGTGGCACCGCTGACTGCCAATCGTGGAGCAACAATTTGCATTTGGGTGGTGAGAATCGCATCCCAAACATTCTCAAATTGACACTGAAAGTGTTCAGAAGACTCTGCATCTTGTCAGCCTCTTCACCTAACAGCACTATGTCATCTGCATATTCTACGTCTAACGAAAATTCTCCACCGATTAGGTCAACCTCTGTGTAATCAGGTGACGAGAGGGAAACCTCCATAAGAATATCTAGGTTAAAATTGAATAAGAATGGAGACAGTGGGCACCCTTGACGGACACCACTCGATGACCACAGCTGCCCGGTATCTCACCATAGGCTCTAACACGCCCACAAGTGTTCGAGTAGATAGCTTTCAATATGGTGATGTACTCACTCGACACGCCTTTCAGTGACAGACATTGCCATAAGACTTCTCGATCAACGGAGTCGAGTGCTGCCGCCTTCAGGTAGAGAAATAAAGCTATTGTCAGGCGTCGGTAGGCGTGTCTATGTCCCAGGACCTGGTGCACTGTGAATACTTGGTCGATACACCCGCGGCTTGGTCTAATCCCTGCCTGGTTTTCTCGGGCTTGTTGTTCCCGAGCTCCAATCAGGCGTCGAAGAATTATAGAACCTAGGATCTTGGACACTATGCTCGACAGGCTGATCCCTCTGTGGTTATCACAAGAGGACTTCTCGCCTTTCTTGAAGACTGGAATAAACAATGATTTAGACCAGTCAGAGGGAATCGTATTTGATTCCCATACACTAGTTAACACTTCCGTTAACCTGACTAAGACCACTCTACCACCATCCTTGTATACCTCACGAGTTACTTCGTCTGGTCCTATTGCCCTTCCTCGTTTCAGGTTACCTACTGCTTTCTCAACTTCTTCTGGTGTTGGAGGACCTATCCCTATGTCCCATTCAGGATCCGACTGGATAGCGGGAAACGTAATGGTGGCTGGAGGCCAGTTAAACTGCTCCTCAAAGTGTTCTGCCTATCTTCCCAGTCGTCTCCCCTGCGAGTGAATTGCAGATCCGTCCTTCTTCACTATAGTCTCACTAACTGTTGTTGACCTTCCCCCCCCCACCCAGTTTCCTTCATAAATCTAAATATTTGTCTCCTGTTACCAATCGCCGCCACCTTTTCCATCTCTTTAGCCTTCGCTACCACGCCACTGTTCACGATCGTTGCGCAAACTTTTTCTCAATCTACGTTTAAGTTGTACTTGCTCTTCATTGTACTCAGTGCCTAAAGGCAGTGATGCATTCGCGTGCATCCATCAGTTTGGAAGAAGCTGCTGATATCCACTGGCTCCTTTGGGCCACTCTTTCGGAGTCGGCTACGGTCTTCAGCGCCGCTTTTACAGCAGACTCGAGATGGCAGTAAGCTTCTTCTGGATGAGTGGTAGTCTTTTGTTCCGATAACTGCCTAGCCAACTTCTCACTGAACACGGCTTTGGTGTTTTCGTTGTCCAGCAGTACGTTCAGCCGGGACTCCAAAAGTCCCACCTAAGTGCCTTTCTGTCTCACTCAGTCTACCCACCTACTGTGCATTCATATCACCTGCAACAACCACCACGTCCAAAAGTTTGGCCACCGAAAGGAGGCTAGACACTTTATGGTAGAACTCGTCCTTCCCTTCATCCGAACTGCAGTCAGTGGGTGCATAAGCAGAGACTACAAAGAGACAACGGCGTCTCACTATTCCTTTTAGTTCTTACTGTGCCGTTCAGTCGGATAGCGCAGAGGCGACTATCAACTGGGATCCAGTCTAGTAGTGAGTTTTCTACCCTAGTGCCTAATGCTATTCCCACACCTGCAAGACCACGAGAACTAGCTATCGAATCTCCAGAAACTCGAAGGGTGAATTTTGTGGATTCACCAGATTGGTCAGGAGAGGTCAGGTGAATAACCACACCTGAGTCCTGTATGCGTGTCTCACAAACACAGCACACATACATGCCCCGAGTTGCCAGTCTTTGTCAACGAAGCCTGTTGACCAATTTGACGGAGGGTGCGGACATTGAAGGCTCCAATATGTAATTTGGAGCCTGGTTTAAGGAGACCAGGGATGCTGTTCTGTGAACTCAGATCGTTGCAGAGCTAGGAGAAATTGGAGCTGATATAGTATCGTTAACTGAGAGACGTGAAGCAGAATTAGAAGGTAATAATGAGGAAGGTTGATAGCAGTCTGAAGAAACTTGAGTGCTGACAGAGTTGTGAGGTCGGTTGGCATGATTACTTTGAACTTTTGTATTTTTAGGGCTGGATGGTCGAAAAGAAACGACAACAACCAACACCGCCGGCCCGGCAGACCGTGAGGTATGGTGAGGTGTGTTATTTTTGGGGCCGACCTTTCCTAAGATCTCCTCCCTACACTGAGAAGACAGTATCAGCACGGCACTGCTGGTCATCCAGAGGAAACACCTTACTGCTGTCACACCCCATCTAACTAGCAGCAGTACGATTTCGCCCTCAGACCCCCATCATAGTGTAGTAATCGGTAGGTTGGCTGTCAGAGGAAAAACACCTTACTGCAGTTAAACTTCTACTCACCCGGCAATATTTCACCTTTCAACCCCCAACGCAGCGAGAGTCAACTACACAGAGATGGTAGCGAATTTTAGTAGTATCACACAAACGAAACAAACGTAGAGCCTCGCACACAGATAAGATCGCCTCAAGCCGCTACACTTCACAGCAGTAAAAACAGAACAGGTGGATAGAAAAACAGTGATATCAAAGTACACAAAGTTGTGTGAGAGAATAAACAATCTGAAGATAAAGGTTAGTGCAAATAACCAAGCCATTGTAACCAATTTTTAGCCATGTCATCAAAAGTCCTCAACCACTCATTCCTTTCGTCTTGGAGACCCAAACAAAGCAGTTTACGTCACCACACACGACTCAGACCAGGGAATTCTCCGGCATGCACCCACGTCTTGATCTGACCACCCACCTCGAACCCTCTAACAAACTAATCTAACTCTCCCTAGAGTAGCATGATGAGGTACGCGGTGAATAGGCATGCGCAAGACATCTCCAAGCCATCTAAGCCGATGAAGCTTCACAACCTCATCAATTCACTTGCCTATCTTGTCCAGTAGCCCTCACATGACCTCAACATTGCTCACACAGTGATTCCACCAAACGCTAGTAATGTTATGAAGACACCATGTAACCACTTCATGTCTTCCGTTGTTAACGCTCATGTCTCACAGCAGCAAAGAAGGACAGAACAAACTGCAGCCCGGAATACTTGACTTTGCTAGGTGGTCGGATATCTTGCCAATCCACGCAACACGTGACGCAGTATGGCAAATGCCAAACAGGCCTTCTGTATCCGAGCTGAGACTTCATCAGCAACCACCTCGTTCGCGCTGATACAATCCACCAAGTAAGTGAAGTGGTCGACACATTCCATTACTTCACTCCTTATTATTAAACTGGGAGTACTTGCAGCAATCCAGTCCTGGAGCATCACCTTACATTTGACATGTACCAGTGAAACACATGCCAAACATATTGAGATTTCTGCTCAAGGGGTTCAGAATACCCTGCATTTTGTCGGCATCTTTATCCGGGCAGGACGATATTGTCTACATACTCCAAGTTAACCAGATGACCTCCACGTAGGTCAATCCCTGTGAAGTCAGATGTACCTTAGGTTATGTCCATTAGTACGTCAATGATGACGCTAAATAGGAAAGGTGACGATGGACAGCCCTGGTGAACACCTCTACTTGTCGTCAATTCATATCACAACTCTCCGCAAGCACTTACACAGCTACATGAGTTCGAGTAGAGAGTGTTGATAAGTACTATATAATTTCTCGATACTCTCTTCACAGCCATACCTCACAGTAGTATATAAAGAACAGGTGGATGGAAAAAGACTGGTACCAAAGTAGACAAAATTGTGCGAGAGAATAAACTATCAAAAGATAAAGGTTAGAGCAAATAACGAAGCTTTAGAAGATGTCAAGGAGTGAATACATCTGCACCATTGTGACCGATCTTCAGATATGTCACAGAGTCCTCAACCACTCGTTACTTTCGTCTATAGGACCTTAACCAGTTAGTCTACATCTCCCAACATGACTCAGACCAATAGTCAGGGAATTCGTCGACTTGTGCTACAGCTTAGTCTGACCACCTTGAACACTCTTCCAACCTAATCCAACTTCCCCTAGCATGGCATGTCCAGATAGCCGGTGGATCGGCATGTGCAGTACATGTCCAAGTCATCTCAGTCGACTGAAGTTCATAACCTCATCAATCGACTAGTCAGTCTTGCGTAGAACCCTTCCCCTGACCTCAGCATCGTTTACATAGTGATTCCTCCAGACGCGAGCAACGCTACAGAAACACCTATGATCGAATACATAAAACCGATTCCTGTCTTCTTCTTTTAACGGTCATGTCTCACAACAGTACAAAAGGACAGAAGGAACTCCACAGCGACACAGTCGTGCGTTGATAGATAGTTGCTCATCTCGCCAGTCGACGTCACACGTCACACAAGTTCTTGCAAATGTCAAATCGGTCTTCTGCATCCGAGCTGAGGCATCACCAGCAACAACCCCCTTCGGGTTGACACATCTCACCTAGTAAGTGAAGTGGTTGACACATTCTATTACTTCACTCCCTATCATTAAACTGGGAGTACTTGCAGCAGACGAGTCCTGGAGTATCATCTTACATTCGACATGTACCAGTGAAACACATGCCAAACATATTGAGATTTCTGCTCAGGATTCCCTTTATTTTGTCAGTGTCTTTATCCGCCAGGACAATATTGTTTACATATTCCAAGTCAACCAGATGCCCTCTAGGTAGGAAAGAAGGTTAATCCGTGTAAAGTCAGACGTACCTTAAGTTATATCCATTGGTACGTCAATAATGAAGTTAAGTATGAATAGTGACGGTGGACATAGCTGGTATATACCACTAGTTGTCGTCAGTTCTGATGACAACTCGCCATAAACCCTTACACGGTTGTATGAAAAGCTTGATTAGTGTGATATACTTTCCCAATACTCCCTTAACAGTCAAACACTTTAACAACACCTCACGATCAACAGAGTCACATGCCGCACTCAGGTCAACATATATGTCAAGTGTCGGTCACCGGTAGGTATGGCTGTGTTCGGGAACCTGTCGAAGGGTGTGAATATGATCGACGCACCCTCGTTCATCTCCGTTTGGAAGCTCCCTTGTTTTCTCGAGTTTGCTATTCACGAGCTTCAGTTATGCATCGGTTAACCATGGAACCTGGGATCTTGGATACAATATTAGTCAAACTAATTTGCCTATGGTTGTCACAGAAAGATTTCTTTCCCTTCTCATACACTAGGATGATAAAACGAAATCCACCAGTCTGACAGCACTATCTGTGATTCCCATACACTACCTCCGTCATTCTGGTCACCAATTTCCTACCTCCATCATCGAAAACATCAGGTGACAAACTGTCATGTCCTGCTGCTTTGCATCGTTTCAAGTTTGATACAGCCTCATCAACTTCAAGGAGAGTCAGAGAACCAACATCAACGTCCTATTCACGTTCAGGCTCGATGTTAGGCAACTGAGGCGATCTTGACGGTCAGTTGGACTCAGCTTCAAAGTGTTCTGCCCACCGTCCAAGCTACCTGCGACCTGCCCTAGGAAGCCATCAGCCTCCCATCCTTCTCGATGATGGTTTCACTCACCATTGTCTTCTTCTTACCAGTATTCTTAATCAGTTGAAATAAATGCCGAGTGTTACCCAATGCTGATACTTTCTCCATCCCTCTCGCTTTCGCCACCCGCCAATGCTAGCGATCGAAGCGAAGACTCTTGGTCAGCTTACTTTTAAGTTGTTTACGCTCTTCATCGTAGTCACAACCAGCTGGAATCAGTCTTCTCGCAACAATCAGTTTGGATGACGTCATGGAAATCCAATGACGATTGCTAACCTTTAGATAAAAGTTATCAACTGTCTTCACCGCTACTTCTACAACAGACTTAAGATCATGCCAGATTTCCGAAGGAAGAGTATTGTTGTTATTTTCAGATAAATGCTTAGCTAAATCCTCTCTAAATGTGTACATCGCATCCTCATCTACCAATCGATCACAGAAGGACCTCACTGCTTCCTGTTTGCGGCGGTCAGTAAAGTGCTGACACACACGACCCCGTGATCGGAGTCCGAACAGCTACTGCAGGAAGGGCAGTAATCCACCAACGACGGCTGAATGATAGGAATATGATCTATCTGTGTCCACCGTTGGTTTGATGTCTACGGACGCCATGTGATACAGTGTCTCTTCTTGTGTCTTAAGTTAGTGCTGACCAGAAACAAGTGATTGTCACAACAAAATTGCAACAGACGATCAGCATTGTCGGTTCGTTAGCATCGGATTCCACAAATACTCCTAAGATGCCTTGCCGATTGGCTCAGTTCAGTTTCCCTACTTGAGTGTTAAAGTCACCTGCCATTATGATGACATCTGAACGTTTTGCTTTCTATAAGAAAGTTGACAGCTTCTCATAGGATTCACTCTTTGCATCATCTGAACTGCAGTCGGTGGATGAGTAAACGGAGATTACGAATAGGCATTGCCTAGTCTCACGATCCTTCCTAGTCCTTAAAAGTTCTCTTCAGTCAAACACCACACAGTAGGCTGTTGACCCTACATTATCATCATTATCAACATAGGACCAGGCATTACTGCGTAACGGTCCGAGTTGCCACACCTCATATCAGCACATCAAGTAAAAAGGTAGTGAGGTCAAGGATGAAGATAAGTGAATGCAGTCAAAAGAAATATAAAGTACGAGAAGAAAGGAAAGAGGAGTGACAAAATGGTGAGATTCGGTATAGCGTTGTTAAGATGAGGATAATGTGTGTATACATCTGCGCCACTGACTTCGGTTCTGAGCCATATCACCTAGGGTCTCCAATCACTGACTGGGTCTTGTGTACTACTAGAAGCACGTATGCGTGTTTATAACACTGCTGTGTCGTCATCAGTAATTTTTTGCCGTGTAGACACAAAATCAGTACACAACCTCACACACAAGTGTACCAGTTCAAGGTGCCACATTTAACTATAGTATGCAACGAGCAGGGGAACAGAAAACAACTCATATCAAAGTACAAAAAGGCACATGGAAGGAGAAATAATTTGAACATTAATTTGAAGGTTAGTGAAAGTATTCAAGCTTTAGAAAACGACAAAGAGTGAATACATCTGTGCCACTGTGACCGATTCTCAGCCATTTCACTAAGTCTCAAACCATTGATTAGTATGGCTTCTTGGACCCCAGCCATGAAGTCTACATCTCCTTACACTGCTCAGACTAACAATGTCCTCATGCACGGGTGTCACGCCTTCTTCTGGTCACCTTTAGCCCGCTTCCAAACAAATCTAACTCCTCCTAACATTGCACATCGACGTAGGTAGGAGATTGATATGTACAACCAACGTTAAGGCCACCTCAATTGCTGAACGTTTACAACTTCACCGACCACTTTCCCTTCCTTGCCAAGTACCCTTCGCCTAACATCTACATTGCTCACATGGTGATTTTTTTAAACACGAGTAATGTTACGAAGACACCTATGTTGCAAATCACACTGTCTTTAAAAAACTTGATATGAAGAATCTTTCTAACCTCTTGCACAGAATTTTTGAAAATCTAGAATACGTCTCGCACCTGTCACCTTGCAATACAAATACCATGACTGAGAAAAAATTTTCTCGACACTAGATACTCCCATATTCAGCAGCTACAAATCATTCTTATTGAAAATGCCTTTGTGTTTTGGTAAGGTATGGCAACTTGAGCTGGTTTACTTCTTCGAGACAGCCTGTTAAGTCACCTTATCTAACGCTTACCAGCCTTCATACACTTCATCAAGTTGTTATGATTGGAAACTACCATCATTCGTTAATCTAGTATGCACAAATTCCTATGGTTCGGAAGTCTAGTAGCGATACTACTACGGATGCAAATGACTGCGAAATGCAGTCGACCAACCCCTGGAGTTAGCAGATATCACCAAGATAGCGAGTGATTATTTAGCAATAACCACTCTAATCTTCCTTTTGAGTGGTAAAATCCCACTGTTTATCAGCTTATTTGGTTTAAGGTGACTCCTTTATATAAGCTATGTGACTAGAGTCTGAATAATTTCTTCCTTGTAGATAAATGTGAAACATAATAGTCATTGGTTTATGAGAAACGGTCGTTTACAGTCCGAAAGGGATTCAACAGAGCTGAACTTAGACCAAAACAATTGGAAGAGAACCGAAGAACCTCAAGGAACTGAATGTTTGTATTCAACCCATCGCACCGGATTATTAATCTTGACAAAATTCCTGACGGCATAATTATCCCGTTTGCTTTTAAAATTAATTTAAATTGCGTGAAATAACCACAACATCGTTATGTAGTTGAGTTACCTGGAGATTCAGTTTCATGACAGAAGACGGGAATAATAAAGCAACAAAAGCAAGATCCAGACAAAACATACCAAGTTTGACAGCTTCATCATTCACTGGAGCCGATTTAAGACCTTTCGAGAGCATTTCAATGTTATTAATCAATCTAAATTTCGACCATCACGGAATTGACAAATCCTACCTCTGGAAACGATTAATTGCTTTCCACTCAACCTCTTTAACTAGTTCTGAATAAATATTTGCATAATTCGTTTCAGAAAGGGGTAGCTGATCACATGACTCCTATTTTAAGGTATTTTCCATTCGGAAAAAAAGGAATATACTTGACTATTTTCCACCAATTCCTTAGAATCTTTAACCTGACGCTGCAAATGGTTCAACAGAAACTTTCGCCTTTCTTCCAAAGCTGCGCAGAACTCCATCACGATTACCACACAGTACTCAATGCTTTTCAAGGACGTTTGGCCTGTCAAATTTGTCAACCAAGGTTGAGATACGCTTTAAGGAACTTCAACCTTACAGATTTCAATATGCTGATTCATACTTCAAGATCAAATTGACTGTGATGAGTTAGCCTTAACAACCTATGTTCAAATGTTTCAAATGGTTCAAATGGTTTAAATGGTTGTTGACGAGAAAGAAGCTTTCGTTTAACTGGCTGCAGCGTCTACAATCCGTGGATTACTACTCCTTGCGGTTGTTAACCTGCGTACAAGCAAAGAAAGAGGAAAAAGTGGCGATTAAAATGTGAAAATTCAATCAGTTCTGGGCAGATCTTAGTCACACGTCAAGTGGGTATCCAGTCGGCGTTTAAAGGATTCAGACGAAGTAGCCTGGATCACATCTTCAGGAAGAGCGTTCTAGGGTTTGACAACTCTTAGGGACTAGAAGTTGTGCTTGGCATTCAACCTGCTGTGTTCCAGGCTTAGTCTCTGTCTGTGTCCTCTAAAATTAGTGCTAAGATTTATTCAGTGACGGAGTGGGTAGCCAGTCGTTCTCCATATGTTTTAAGCCCAAGTCTTTGGACAGATTTTGTCGAGTGCCTCTGGATGCTTTCTAAGCTTAGTTTGTCCTTCTAGGGAGATAGGGGAAAGACGATGGTCCCAAACTCCAAATGAGGCCGCACAAAGCTGTTAAAAATTTGATGGAAACATCCACAACTGAATTGTCCAAAAACTCATCTAAGAGTTATTAAGGCCAAGTTTCCACGAAATGCTTTTCCGTCGCAGCTGGCAAAGGATTCTAAGTTTTGAGGGATTAAGACGCCCAAATCCTTCTCTGTCAGTGACACTTCAAGTTCCATGCCATAGAGGCCACATATGAGATGCATCGTGTTTCACCATGCATTACTCAGGATAAAATCCCAGCCTGTTGATGACTGCCCAGTTTTGAATTTAGGTCTTCCCGTAGAGAAACACAGTCGTCTTCACTCTTAATTTCCCTCCAGAGTTTCACGTCATCAGCAGAAAGAAGGATTTCCGAAGAAACCAGTTGAGGCAAGTCGTTTATGTATATTGGAAAAAGGAGAAGCCCTTATACTGAACCTTGTGGGATACCACTAGGACATTCTCTTTTTTCGGACACAGAGAGACCCACTTGAACTCTAAAGAAGACAACCAGCCAATGAGCGGAGGTCGAATCCCGATCGATTTCAATTTATCGATAAGGCAGTCGTGATTCACACGATCAAACGCTTTAGCAAAATCTAGGCATATAACATCAATTTGTCCTCGACGGTCAACAACGCTAGTCCACCTGTCTACTCTGGTGAGCAAGTTGGTAATGCAGGAGTACCTCTTCGAAATCCATGTCGTTTGGATGCAAATAAATTTATCTTTGTGAGGTAACTCCTCACTACATAGTGTATTAACGATTCCATTACTTTGGGAGGAATGGACAGAAGTGTCACCGGTCTGTATCTCTTTGGATTGCTTCGTCTACCCCCGCTGAAGATTGGCGTTATCCGGTCCAGCCTCCAAGAGTCATACATTTTCCCCTGAGTCAGGGAATTCTCAAATAACCTGCCTGAAGGTTCGAACAAGGTCGAGGCTCCCTCTCACAGTGCCGATGCACGGATTTTAGATCATTTCAAGCCTCCACAGATTCCACAAGGTAATAGCTACGTCTGATGTCCGTTCCATTGTGTTCTATAAATAAATTCTCAGTACCACTCCCAAAAGTGGTTTTTGAGCCTAGCTTAGAAAGATGAGGAAATGGTCGACCCAAAACATTGTTAGGGCTTAAGTAAATTACCGGAAGGTACAATTAGTGGATTCGAAGAATTTGACTCAAAAAGCTAAACTACTTTGATTTGCCAAATACGACCAAATGACAGCCTATTTAAATTTATGGGTCAAATCTGCTAATTCAGATCGGTTTGATACTTATGGGTTGGAAACTTAGTCGACTTTTAGAGGATAAACTGTAATTATGCGAATAGACCAGAAGTTTCGGCTGGATTAACGTATGAGCTGTTACGACCAAATAATTAGGTGAGATAATGCGATAGACATATATGTAGGCAGATGATAGCAGCAGTAAGGTTGCCTCGTCTCATTCTATCATCTGGTCATGTACCAGCTTATTCACTGCAGTAGTTGAGATTTCTCCAGGATATACATGCATGTGGGTGGATTGAGATTCACTGCAGATTCTTTTTTCGTCGAACAAACACATGCGACAGTAACGTTGAAACACCTGTTCCGGAGATGCGGAAATTTCACTTTAGCGGAAACCAGACAATATAAGGTAAATGAACTCTGGAAACCAGATGTTGAAAGTTCCATGATTG
>CALYCZ020000163.1:0-11017 GCA_944470555.2 Heterobilharzia americana | reverse complement strand
CCTGCCTGTTATGAAACGAACAAGGAAATATCACTTTTCAGCGTATATGTAGTGTTGAAGTTTAGATAATAATAATTCTCATCATTATATAACGTATTCAAAGTGGGAGATACCAGTTTGCAAGCATCGTCAAATTGAAAACTCTTGAAGGTTTACAAAATGGTAGTTAGTATTAAACAGTTCATACATCAAGTCATTGATGTGGATGATCTTATTAAAACTTGCTGCAGTTCATCAGGCGGGCGCAGATTTTCCTCTCTCATCATACAGATTGGTCCCACCATTAGGAAAAAAGTGCGCAATGTTCGAAGATTGTGTTATGACCACCCGACGTTTAGTCCATTTGCACAGTTTATTATTTGGGGATATAGCCGTCTACTCATAAGAAAGTTCTTCAGTTTTTAGCTTTGCTTACCACGAAGGACCCATGTGTACTATCTGGAGTAAAGCGTCCACAGTTATATAACCAAGGTAAGTGTCTAAGTCAATGCATTTGAAGGTCTCCATGTCACGTTTAAAGGTAATGTAGATTAATTTCACTGGGAATACTTGTAGTAGCTAACGGGAAAAGACATTGAAACGGTTATTAGTCCGGATGGCAGTAGTTATACGTAGACTTCGGGTACCCTTTGTATTAACTCAAGCAGCATCATCCAACAAGCGTGTTCCATGCACAGTAACTTTCACCTGAAAAGATCGTTTGATACAGAATACTAGAAAAGACGTAGCGTGTGGCTACCACAAGTATGTCGAGTTCCAGCCTATGGGCAAATTGGTCTCTGGTTTAATCGTTTGTCCAGAATATTTGTGCTACAATAACCGTTGTGAACGTTTAGACAGTTCGTCGCTTGAAGAATCATGACCAGTAGGTGAGTTAATCGTGGAGACGTTTCAGAAAGATTGGGAGTAGTCCAACAATTATTGGTGTCAGACAGCAGACATTATTTCCACCAAGTAGTTATGCTCAGACAGGAATTCAGATGACGTCATGGAGATGTCGCTGCAGATGGGAAAATAAGGAAGCACGAACATATATGAAAAGGGGATCACTACCCTACCCAAGTCGGAGAAGAGAGAAGTCCGTATTCTTTTAGACCTGTTCTAACTTCATGTAAATTTCCATGCATAACAATGGAATGAACTACATATTTTTTCATCAAAAGGTCCTCAAAATTCTCTGCATCTGGTGTGTGTCGTAGTGGCCTTAAGAGGAAAACAGTATACACTAAGTTCATTATACTGAGGGAACCTCGCCTGGTTAACTAGTTTACTAGTTACTAGCCGGTCCTAAGCCCGGGTAAAGAGGGAAGGTTGGGCATAGGGCTAGCAACCCTACCCCGTAAAACAAATCTAACCGCTAAAGAAACTTCAAAGCACAAACAAAATATAAAAAATGAAAACAAACTTATTCCCCGCTGGAATCGGAGAGGCGAAATGACGCCAGTTGGTGAAAGCCTTCGGGAAGCCAATTGGCCGATGTGTCTTCTCTCGATGAAAGCGAAAGTAAACGTGGGGACATGGAATGTCCGCACGATGTTTGAACCCAGTAAGGCAGCCCAGATTGCAAAGGAGATGAGAAGGTATAACATCGAAGTGCTTGGGATTTGCGAAAGCAGATGGAATGGGAGTGGACTCTCCAAACTGTCAACTGGAGAATCAATAATCTACTCCGGTCACCCAGACGCCAACCACGAGCACACTGAGGGAGTGGCTATCATGATGTCCTCAAGAGCATCGAAGGCTCTCATGCAGTGGGAACCAATCTCCTCCAGGATCATGACAGCAAGATTCAACTCAAAAGGAAGAAAGGTCACAATCATACAATGTTATGCACCTACAAATAATGCAGAGCAAGAGAAAAAGGAGGATTTCTACAGACAACTTCAATCAACACTGGACAAGACGTCAGTTGGCGATATCAAAATTCTAATGGGCGACATGAATGCCAAACTGGGAGGGGACAACACGGGAAGAGAACTAACCATGGGTCGAGAGGCGCTAGGTGAAATGAATGAGAATGGAGAATTGTTTGCAGAATTCTGCGCATTCAACGATTTGGTGATTGGAGGCAGTGTGTTCAGGCACAAAGATATCCACAAAGCGACATGGATTTCACCAGATGGACACACTAAAAATCAAATCGACTTTATCTCAATCTCAAGAAAATGGAGACGCAGTCTACTTAACACAAGGTCAAGAAGAGGAGCAGATGTAGGTTCAGACCACTACCTAGTGCAAGGAACCTTCCAAATCAAGTTAAAAGCCTTCAAGGAAGCTGGTGATAGACCTCAACCCAAGTACAACACTCGGAAACTGAAGGATGAAACTACAAAGGAGATCTTCAAGGCAGCCATCAAGACAAAATGGGAGACGTCGAGGGACATCCCTGAAGAAACCTGTGTGGAAGAACACTGGAAGTCTTTGAAAGCTATGTGGAAAGAAACCTGCACAACAGTATTAGGAAGGAAGAAGAAAGAAGACAAGGAATGGATCTCGACGGATACCTGGAAGCTGATAGAGGAGAGGAGGATGGTGAAGCAGAAGATAAACCAGTGCAAGGATGCTCAACGACAAGAGGAACTGAGCACAATGTATAAAACACTGGACAAAGAAGTGAAGAAGAGTGCACGCAAAGACAAAAGACACTTCTACGAAACACTGGCAAGTGAAGCAGAACAGGCTGCAGGTAAGAGAGACCTGACGACATTGTATCAAATAACCAGGTTGCTATCAGGGAAGAGACCAACACAGATGAAACCAATAAAAGATGAAGAAGGAAATTTAATTACAAAAGAAGAGAAACAGAGGAAACGATGGGCCGACCACTTCAAGAAGCTCTTGAATCGACCACCACCTGCACTTCGTCCAGAAATACCACCTGCAGCCGCTGAACTACAAGTGAACATTAATCCCCCAACGAAAATGGAAGTCCTGAACGCCATAAAGCTACTGAAATGCGGGAAAGCAGCAGGACCAGATGGAATACCGCCAGAAGCACTGAGAACAGATGCAGAGACAACAGCGGACATGCTCACACCACTATTGCAGAAGGTGTGGAAGGAAGAGAAGGTACCTGACGATTGGAAGAAGGGTTACCTTGTCAAACTGCCGAAGAAGGGAGACCTCAGTGCTTGCAAGAACTGGCGCGGAATCACTCTCCTGTCCACCCCAAGTAAAATATTAAGCCGCATCATCCTGGAGAGGCTAAGGGATGCACTGGATTCAAAACTACGACCGGAACAGGCAGGCTTCAGGAAGTACAAATCATGTGCAGACCAAATTGCAACGCTTCGTATCATCATAGAACAGAGCATAGAATGGCAATCAGCTCTATACCTCAACTTCATCGACTTTGAGAAGGCCTTTGACAGCGTCGACCGAGAAGTAATTTGGAAACTGCTTCAATACTACGGAGTACCGCAAACCTTTATCCGCCTCATTCAACAACTATATGAAGATGCCACATGCCAAGTAATCCACAATGGGAAGCTCAGTGATGCCTTTGAAGTGAAGACAGGAGTGAAACAAGGTTGCCTACTATCCCCCATGATATTCCTTATTGTGGTGGACTGGATCATGCAGCAAACAGTAGGCAGCGAGAAGAGGGGGATACACTGGACGACGGAAAAGAACCTAGAAGACTTGGATTTCGCCGATGACTTATGCCTAATGTCACATAAACTTGAAGATCTGCAGGCAAAAACTAACAAGTTGATAGAAGAGGCAGCGAAGACGGGACTTCAGGTGAATATAGAGAAGACAGAAGTGATGAAGATACCGCACCACCACCATCAACAACAACAACAAACTCCAATCACCGTCAACGGGAGAAACTTGAAGGAAGTAACCTCCTTCACTTATCTAGGAAGCACTGTTTCAACTACAGGCGGGACGGACGAGGACGTCAAAGTCAGAATCGGAAAAGCAAGACAGGCGTTCATTAGCCTGAAACCAGTGTGGAGATCTTCTGCACTCAGCATGCGGAACAAGATACGGATTTTCAACACCAACGTCAAGTCAGTGCTCTTGTATGGCTCAGAGACTTGGCGCGTCACGAAAGGTATTTCCAATAAACTACAGACATTCATCAACAACTGCTTACGCTCGCTGCTGAAGATCAGATGGCCAGAAAAAATAAGCAACAAGGAACTCTGGGAACGAACCAACCAAGAACCTATCACGCAACAAATATGCAGGAAGAAGTGGAGATGGATTGGCCATGCACTGAGAAGGCCGACTGAGGACATCACGCGTCAGGCCCTCGAGTGGAATCCCCATGGGAAGCGACGAGTTGGACGTCCGAGGGTGACATGGAGGAGGTCGTGCGAGCAGGAAATGAGAGCTTCTGGGCTGTCGTGGGACCAGGTTCAAAAGATCTCAGAGAACAGAGGTCACTGGAGGCGTGCTACTGAAGCCCTATGTTCCACTAGGAACCCAAGGGACTAATAATAATAATAATAATAATAATTATACTGAGGGGAGCCAGTACTCACACGCTTGTATGCTATCTTAAACCCATCAGTGTAGCAGGAACTCGAGGACTTTAATAACTCGGATTCATACATTTGGAGGTCCGAGTGCGCTCGCAGTAGACGTAATGGCTGGACCATTATTACGCGCCGATCGCTCCATTATACATCGTATCAGTGGATACACTGTGAATGTCAAGAAAATTATGGATATCCGTGAATTGAAGGAGTCCATTGAGTGGACGTTAAAACTGAAATGGAAATATGCAAGTGCAAATAGAAAGCGGGAGCTCATTCCGAAACTTACTGTACTATATCATAAAGAATCGTGGCCCAAGCTTTAGGCGTCATTTTTTGACAGGCACAGTACACTCTTGGATGCTTAAACTGTGAGGATGTACGCTTAAAAGTAGGAGAGCAAGAAGCACGAGTAATACCACGCAGAAGGCGAAAAAATAGGTCAGGGTTGAACCTAAGGCGTCTTAGCGAAAGTGGGTCACCCTTTAGTCTCTCACACCTTCCTTCACAATCAAGTTCTTCACGACGGTCCAGTACAGAGCGGGTAAACCTTCTTTGGATATTCTCAGTGCGTATCCTATCCAAAGCACACGAATCACCGAAGATAATTGTGCCATATTCAAGTACCGGGCGGATCATAACTTTGGACAAAGGCAGTCTAGCCTCAGCAGTATATACTTGCCTAAGCAAAAGGCCAACTGAGCGCCAACATTTGGACACAGGGGACTGAGCATACTCCGCAAACGTTAAGTTCCTAGAATATCTAATACCTAAATCACATACCGAGTTATACGATTACAGCTCAGAATCGCCAAGGTGTAAACTGACGCTTGGGTAGGAATTAACGAAACGGAGAATTCCGCATTTGCTGGAGTTGGGTGGAAGTTGCCATATTTCACTTCAAGCGAAAAAATACGTCGGGTCTTCCTGGATTCTATTAAAACCCTCATTTGGTGATGATTGGGGAAGCTATACACAATTTTTAAGTCATCAACAAACAAGTAGGGCTTACAGTATTTTATTACGTTGGAAATATCATTTATGTGAAGGAGGAAGAGTAAGGGCCCGAACACATTACCTTGAATGACGCCACTCAAAATAGGCCCTGGGGATGAATAGGTGTGACCGAACGTCATTATTTGAGTAAGCCATCCAAGGGATGAGCTTATTCGCGATAACAAAGGTTCACTCATTTCAAATGATTCAGGCCTCTGAGTCAACCGATTATGGGGTACTTTACCAAATGCTTTTTTAAGTCGAAAAACGGAGCGGCTACGAAAAGACCTTCATCTCGTTTGCTGGTGACTTCCTCAAAGTAATCCAGTAGCCAAGCGCTGCACGAAAGTTTTAAGAAATCACGTTGCACAGGGGAAAGTGGCTGATACACGGCCATATAATCGGTAACTTCTTGCACAACCACCTTCTTCATAATACTAGAGACTACAGGTGTAATATTTATGGGACGGTAGTTTTGAATATTTGATGTCAGGCCAGATTTGTACGTGGGAGACATGTATGATAGCTTCCAGCAGTCAGGTTAGCATGGTTCTCCAAGAGAAATTGGGAGCAGCTTTTTACGAAACAATGACACGTCTAAACTCCGCTTTTGGGATGACAGATGGGATCCTATCGGGTCTGGCAGTGTGCAGGTCTTCAGTGAAGCAACCTCATCAGCTATTGCTTTCTGCGTAAATGAAACTTTACTTGACGGATAGTGTGATGGAATGGACGTTTGTATGCCTAGTACGCTATCTTCATGTGTGATGCAGCTTGCATAATGATTACTAGACAGCTCACAGATCCTGGTTGGGTCATCGTAAATAATGTCCCCATCAATGATCAGATTGCTAGGAGTCACTTCAGGTAAGTTCGCTCGGGATTTTAGAATTTTCACCAATGGCTGGACACTGCCTGTTTGTGCGTCCCAACTACTTTCTCGATTAGTTGCTTTCAGTGGCCTATTTGATTCGATGTCCTCATGAGCAATTTTTAATGAGACAGGGGACGAAAAGTCATTCAATCAACAGAAATTTCTGGCGTGTCTGCTAGTGCTGGCGCGTACATTTTCTGGGATGAAATTCAGTTTGGCTTTCTAATCACTACTGATACAGCTGGGGCAATATGATCATGAATTACATTCATGGAACTTTAGAAGATATCACTTTGTTCATGGGTTGGGCTGCTGGTGAAATAAGAGCCCAGGTCCGAGCAAACCAACATGTACTGCATCTCTTCCCGGGTAGCATTTTTATATCGTCTAATTACGGTCGTTCTTGACCTGGGAGCTGACGTAGTACTGAGAGACGGTCGGAAGTCACCAAACTCTACTCTGTGATCGCTGCCCGGGAATTCTGGACCGACTTGAAGATTAAAAGCAAACAATCTATCAGTGAAAACGGGGTCAAGTATGCCTTGGTGTCTAGTTGGCTGCATCACATGCTGGTGTCTTCCCTCAGAATCTAACACGTCAAAAAAATTATCAAGCTACATATGGAAAGTGACTGCCACTTGATGTCAGGCAGGTTAAAGTCTGCGCACCCAAGTTTCATGGGGTGGAGTAGCGTTACACTTCTGCAAGCCTATCATCATAATCTACAATAGAGCAGGGGGGATGGTTGGTACACCCTAAGAGGAGAGCTATAGCACTTCGAAAGCTCACCACAACCCACACCAAGTCACTCAGCAAATTAAGTTCTGAAGTACTGCAATTTGTCTCAGCAATATCGGACCCGATATACATGATGCAACCACCACCTCTGCCAATATATTTGTCTCCTCTAAACAAAGTATAATTGTCCACAGAGACATCACCCCCAGGAGTATCTGATATACACCAAGCTTCAGTGATAAATATCAGGCAGGGGTTAGACATCACCGACAACGTAGTGCTCTCACTCATTTTGTTGCGCACGGAACGGGCGTTAGTCAGACAGAGGGTAGAAGAATCGGATAAGCAGCAGTACTTAAAACTGTCTTCGAAAAGCTTGTTCTGGTAGGTTAGGTTGAACTGCGGTGGTGAGAAACATGGGGGTAGAGTATAATTTCGGGGATACACCAGGGGAACAGGATTTTCTTGGGCCGTTACTAGTGTTGTCCTTTATTGTGTTAGATGTTGAGCTGGTGGGATGACAGGTTGGCGCAGCATCTTCCCTGTCACTATTGCGGTTGTGAGTTGGGGCTGAAAGCAGCTGACTCAGAAGCGTCATCATTTGAACAGCAAAAAGAGCTATTAATTTTTGCAGTCGGTGAAAATTTGGATTTTAGGTATGAGACCAGGGTATGGATGTCTGTGGAAATGAACCGTGTAAATCCGTGATATCACTTCTACATGGGAAAGGGTTGGGGTGCATTGAGTTGGGGAGATAGCATCATAGGCTTCGTCTGAACAGCAGGATTCCAATTAGAAGGTGGTATCGTTGCACTGAGGTGGGCATACATTGGAGCTGAGTGTTGTGCAGATGGTTTTGGGGGAAAACCTGCTATTTCACCTGTAGCCCTTGTTCCCTTGACTATGGGAGGCATCTATGTTGTGAACATTCTTGGGCATGGACCCCTTCTTTTTAACACCTTGGCCTATGAATCTTACCAACCTGTTGGTTAATGAAGGTGCCGTAGTGCCTGGTGTCGTACCGATGGACGTAGCGAGTGTCCGTGTGGGGGAACTGGATCCCTCTTTGAGTGATGTTGCAACTGGTGGGTTTAACAGACTGAAAGTAACTGTTTTGAGGACGACTAAGCCGTTTCTGTTAACCCAAACTAGGATTCTCAGGTTAGGATCTCCAAAACATGGCACTTTGTGAATGCGCATTGTCGACACACCTGAAGATCATCACGGCATGTGAGAGGTTTAAAGGGGGGTTAAAGCTTATCAACGTAACTGCGTCTGAGGGATTCAGGTTTCGCTGGTAAATTCGGCGGGATCAGGCAGATATCAGATATATCATTACCGTCGCCATTTAGGCTTACGTCATCTGCGAATAAATCTTCATACCTGGGGGAGAGTATTAGCTTAAATGTCTTGACGCCTCATCGCATTGCTTTTGAAGAGTTTATAGGACAGGTAAGTGTCTGGGGAAAGCCATTCGTAAGTCACTATCAGCCAACACTGTGACAACCAAACGTTTAACGTAGTTAGTGGCTATTTCAAGGTTATGATGTGCGATCCAATTCTAGATAACTTTACTATTGCCTAGGTTAGTGGACCGAATGTGCAATGAAAGCGATAACTCTACTGAAACCCGATTCTTCGACTTCACTGAGGGCTTTGGAAACTGGTTGGACTCTCAGGCTAGCCTAATTTAGCATTCTTCTTTAGGAGTGAAGACCTTTTATATGCGTCCTTACAATCGCCATTCATTTCAACAAGAGTGATAACGTTGTTGTGCTCTTTGAATGTGTTCTAGAACCGAAACAATCCTACTTCGAAAGGGGTGTCACTGGAAATTATGATTCCTGAAGTTTTCTGCCACTCGAAGGGCTTGGGAACAAGACATGTATGGAAGGAGCCCAATACCCATAAAAGATTCGTGCTTATCAGGATCATGCATATCGTCAGCTAGCCTGTTCCATTACTGACCCTGAAGGGCCCAGCCGAGATAAGGCAATGAGTAGATCTACCAGTAAACAACCAAGGCTAAGTAGGCGCCAATTAGTCATATACAGGTAAAGAAACGAGCACACATGCGGACCATTAAACCAGACAATGGTATCGAAGGAGGGGTCTTACTCACTCCTGCAAGGGGAGGTTATACAACGCCAATTTATAAAGCTAGTCAAAGTTAAACTGAAGACATACAAGCAGGGGCTCCCTGGCCCAAACTTTTAGGAGCGACGAAATCTGTAGTTACCGGGAGGTGGAGTGACCAGCTTCATAAAGTCCAAAGAGTATAGATTTCGGCAACAGGACACCTGCGTTACTGACTTTATTACCTCAGCAGATGCGTCGACCAATACTACGGACAATAGAGTTGGAATCGATATTGTTCACCTGAACTTTCTTCATCCGTCCGATCCCGTTAGCCGTGATCACTTCATTCAGGGACTGAAGTCATGCAGAACCAGGCCACTGCCCACCAGCTAGCTATCATCGTATTTAAAATACAACTAGCTCATGGTTCAAGCAAGTTTTCCAACTAAGAAAAGGCAGGATGTACTGACGAAGTCTTTTAGCGTTAGGTAATAGGGTTTCTTTTTCGGAGAAAAATCCATTACTTTCCTCAGCACGTTTTTTCTAAATTCGCTTTCTTCGCTCATGACATGAAAATATTAGAAAAAGCACAAGCCTTAGTGCCAAAATATCTTTACAAGGAGAATAAACTCACCAAGAAGTATTCTGTTATCATTACTAGGATGCAAACGTGGTACAGCAAGGGCACCAAGAACTACACCACGTAAAATAAAACAGCACCAGTTTGAAGACAAAATTAAAGGACGTAGACAGAAACAAAAACACAAGAAGAACAGAATGATTACGAAGGCAAACCAGTAAAGCATGCCTAAAACAAAGCACTGAATACCTTCAAGCCACAGAAGATAAAAGGAGGTTGCGGTTGGCAGCCGCTGGTTTTGATTCTGAGCCATGTCTGATGACATCTCAAGTCACTGAGCGACGTGATCCCTTGGGCTCCACCTAGGAAGTAGTGATGCACCAGAAGAAGTTAACTCGACAAACTAACACCTGTTCCAAGATGTCACACTATACACTGACCACCTCTCCGCATCTTCCATCCAGCCCCACGGCTACCAAACATGAACGACATGGAAGCCGCTGGGATGGCACGTGTAACATATGTCCAAGCCACTGGAGCCGATGTTTCCAGGCGACTCGACTTACTTAACGACGACCTCCACCATACCAAAGCATACACTGG
This sequence comes from Heterobilharzia americana, assembly GCA_944470555.2. Lineage (NCBI taxonomy): Eukaryota > Metazoa > Platyhelminthes > Trematoda > Strigeidida > Schistosomatidae > Heterobilharzia > Heterobilharzia americana. The sequence continues at coordinate 660 of CALYCZ020000163.1, read as the reverse complement.
TCAACCTCAGAATCACTTACATGTTGTTGTCACCGTTTACGACTAAGCTTACGGAGACAACGATGATCGCAGCCGACGCAAATCCTCAGCACAGAGAGGTCAGGCTTTGCAGGTGTAGAGCAGAACTGCCCGCACCGAAGCGTTGTAAACGCGGCCTTCTACGGTCAGACTACCGTCGCGACAGCTTCAAATGCGGCTCGGATTGGCGTATGATACCCTGGCTTTAAAAATGAGGCTGGAAGTATCATCACCCATGTCGTCACCAGCAGTCACACAACTACCCAGATACATGAGCTGCTCGACCGCTTCTGGTGGTTCACCACCGAGGTTGATGACCATCAAAACGCGAGGTGAGCTTTGCATATGTTGAAGCATGGTGGTACAAGTACTGTGGATGGAGTGGCAGTCCTATATCCACCCAAGCCATAGGTAGGTGATTGTGATGCAACCTATTTGAGTTCAGCCTCGAGTGGCAGAGGGAGGACGCCAAGTAAAACAACAGGAATGGCTGCTTCGGAGGTTGATGCCGGCTGAAAATGGGTTGTGATCTGCTCGAAGCCTCAACAGACGATCCTTATTATTCGACGCGCTACCAACCATCCCCCATTGGCCACCCGAAAACTCTGCTTTGGGTCTAGATGCCGTACACCAGTAGGGCTG
>CALYCZ020000162.1:0-40829 GCA_944470555.2 Heterobilharzia americana | reverse complement strand
AGCCCTTGTTTTCTTGACTATGGGAGGCATTTGTGTTCTGAACATTCTTAAGCATGTAACCCTTCTTTTACCACCTTGGTGTATGAATTCTACCTTTCTATTGGTTAGTAAGGGTGCCATAGTGCTTGGTGTCTTATCGGTGGACGTCGTGAATGTGTCTGCGTAAGGAAACGGGGTCACTCTTCGATGGCGTTATAGTCATTAGGTTTAACAGTCTGAACATAATTACTTTGGGGCTGGCTAGAACGTTACTGTGCCATTGGCTTTGGCGATATACTCGAACTAGGACTTTTAGGTCTAGATTTTCGAAACATGGCACTTTGTGACTGTACGTTGTCAATACGCCCAGAGGGCAACATTGTATCTGAGGGCGGTAAAGGCTGATCAGCGTAACTGCACCTGGGGGTGCAGGTTTCGTCGGTAAACTCGGGGGAACCAGGTGCATATCGGACGTATCATTACCGTTGCCACCCATATCAACATCATCTAAGAATACATCTGCATAACTGGCGGAGATTTGACCTTCAGTTTCGGTGTTTACTACCACGTTGGATGGTGAAACAGTAGCAACTGATGTACTTGCAACGATATGCTCGGTCAGCCTTTTTTGATCTATACTTACAATGTCGTCTGGTGTGAGGAGCTGACTCCTAGACGCCAGCATGCTTCGGGTGGCCATTGGTTTAGATGAAGTTCCCAGAGGGACTTCATAAGGTTTTGAAACACGTGTCCGTCTTTGACATGGGGTATGATCTGGAAGTACCCTAACATTCTCACAGCTTCTTAAGAGTCTTACAGATTTCTGTGAACCACAAAAGTGTCTCGCATCAAGGAGTGAGCTAAACTGGAATAGTATTGGACAGGGGTATTTATTGGCCCTCTTCCTAAGAGGCCAGACTATGCAAATAGATTCATACAAACCACAGGCTCGGAGGAGATCATTTTTAACACGTCCTAATGGAAAACTACCAGGGACATTGAGGACAATGGAGTTGTGCGACGAAGTCAATCGTTTGCTGGCTTCAGCGGCTACAAAGTTCACTAATGTTTCACACTTGATAAGGTTATCCACTGGTAAGTCCGTTACGCTTAAGATCAGCAATCGCATTACTGCTGTCAACAATATTACGCTTGTTCGCATAACACCGTTATATACATCAGTCATGACGTCAGACAGATCGACAGAAGGACCATTAGTAAATAAACCATTTTTAGACCCTAGTGACGGATTCGAAACTTTTGATCTCTTAGCTTTATTGATTGGTTTGTTTACGGCAGAGATAACGTTATTCATGTTAAGGCTACAAGACAAAGACATAAAGAAGCAAAAATTTATTGTCTGACAATAAAATAGCAAGATTAGAGACTTATCTGTAACACATTAAAATTATTAGTTGTCTGTCAACTTCAGCTTTTGCAGTAAAGTGGTAGATGAAGCAGCAAGATGCTGTAAATTCCCGTCAAATAGCAAAGAACACTGAAGTCCAGACCAAAGTTCACGTATTGATGAAAACCAGAGATATGCAACCAATAGTTGCGGAGAAAATGACAGGAACAGTTAGCAGATAACGTATGTGTAGAAGCTTTAATTTGCAGGCGGAAATGTAACTGTATCGTACCCAGATTGCCAAAATCCAAAAGCACGAGGAAAGCGCAAAAGATGTAACGCACGCTTCGTAAGTAAGAATGAATACGCACTGAGAATCAACAAGAATATCTCCGACAGAGGGGGATCATAAACTCTGTCTATCAGAATCAATCGATGAATAAACACTTCCTGTAGCCAATCAGAAGGTACGCAGTGAAATCCAATGAAACCTTAGTTTGAGCCAAATCAAAATGCCGGGCGCAGTAAAACAGCACCATGTTGTTAACGGTAGAGCATCACACAATAGAAAAGCGTAGCATTCATGGTAAATCTCAATCGGAACCGGGATACATAATGAGTGTAAGACCAAGGAAGACAGAAAAATGACAAGATAATTCTACATCGATTGGAGTCAAAAACATAATATCCACAATGAGGGTAAAAACATTCCAATAAGTATCAATACTTTTGGACAGTGTAATTAAAAGACGTAGAGTATTTGGAAATGTGATGTTTTCGTTCTACACATTTCAAACAGCCTGATCACACATTTACATGTTAAGGCACAATATATGAAACTGGAAGTAAGGGAATAACAAGAGAAACATAAAGGAATTCAATAGTAAGAAAGGAGATGATAAGGTGAATACATCACATTTCTCAGACAGTCTACGTCCTCTAATTATGCGATCCAAATTCATAAAACGGACTAATTGTTTCAAATATCACTACTGTCAAGTCGGGTGCTCAGAAGGGAATTTCATATCATTTTTTTCTGTTACAGATTCAACTCATGAAGTAACCGACTTGAACATTTTCTAATCCACAACCACATGAAGTGAAAGATTGAAAATGATGCAACTCATATCCACTGGAAAAGTGCGGACGGAATTTTTGATCAAATCCTTCAGAAAAATCTCTTAATTTTGCGGTAGAATGTGGTCCAATGTTAGAATTGTTTATTTAATTTACAGCACACTGATGCAGTAATATTTACTTGAGGAACTTTTGAGCATAAATTATTGCTCATAATGATATCAGTTTAATGGCTGCACTTTCAACAATAGATTTTGAAATTCCTTTTACCTCACATTCTCTGCTTTTAGTGGTAGTAAACTTTTCCACATCCCTGGTATAGGTGTTGAACATTCCTAGTACACTTGTTGGGTGTTCACTAGATGGACAAAGGTCGGGTAATCAGTCTTTATCTCCACCCATTTATACTTGACCATCGAGCCGACAAAGCTTATTTCTGAGTGAGTTTGTAGGTTTAAATGCCACCCTAATTCCAGCCTTGTTGAGAATTCTACGTAAATTTTCTGATATTTCTTACTGATATGGTGACACAACCGAAGCTTTGAACTCCTTTCTACTCGTGTCGTCGCTATTATTCGTACTCGTAGCCTTGTTATTATTTCGTTTCTTGTGTGTTCGTACGAGTTTCTTAATAAACGGTAGATGATAGTTATTGACTATTAACGCCTCTTTTATGTTTTTCAATTCTTAGTTTAGGTCCTTGCACTGACTAGTGAGTTTTCTGGCTCTATCACCTAGACATTTGACTAAACCTGCCTTAACTGACATTGGATGAGATGACCTGAAGTCTAGATAGCTGTTACAATGTATCGGTTTCATATATATGGTAGTATCCAAACCACGGTCTTCCCTTCATTTTATCCTGTGATCCAACGTAGGTAGTTCTCCTTGTCCATTTTCTACACCATAAGTGAATTGAATTGCGCCTACTACACAGTTTATATGTGTGAGAAAATTGTCAATATGTCCCGATTTCAACACAGTAGATTTGTCATCTACATATCACCACCATATCTAAAGTGCGGGATTAAACGTTTGTATAGCCATGTTTTCCCAACTATCCATAATTATATCTGGTACGATTGGGGATATTGGCGACCGATTGCTACTCCTTCCGTTTGTCTATATATTTTGTCCTGAAGCTTGAAAACTGTGGAGGTCAGGCACAACTGCACACCCAATATGATTTCATCAACCAATATCTTAGTTCTGTGTTATCTAAAGCAGGTATTTACAAAACTTCACACAGTACGGGAAAACCTCCGGGGTATGGAGGCCTAGGACTGTTGGTCACAGAACGTTTCGGCAGAGTTCCAGGTGCACGCAGACGCAACCTATTTATATACTTACAGGGAGCAATTCAGATTACAAGAGAACAGAATCGAGGTGTCTTCTCACCAGTGCTCAAGTGAGGAGACCTCACGAGTCTCGAGCGTTACTCCCAGTGTTGCATCAAACGTCGCAGACAAATATGTGTGCTCTCTATCCATTATTAACTTTATAGTTATCCAAAAACAAGTTAGGACTGAGTTATGAGAATCAGAGCCTTTTGATTTCCAACTCCGAATCTCAAAGGTCGTACCTATAAAAACGGCATGCATTCATTTGCATTAAGTCATGTGGGACAGTAATATGGTTGTTATTGTCCGGGCACCGGAAAGCCTGCTTGCAAATGGTTATTGGGACTGCTAAAACAGTAAGGACACCATACTTCCCAGCCAACTCGCTTTTGTAACCAGACAGTCACTTGCCACAACTTCACTAGCACTTCGAACAAGTGAACATGTAGATCGAACAATAAGCGTCCAGTCCATGCTACCTTCCTAGATATGGGTTCGACAGCGTCCAACACAATACTGTGCTGGGGAAACTAATTACAGAAGTGAGTATCAAAGAACCACTCAACGCCTGATTTAAAGCCTACCCGTAGGATGGGCAATCCAATGTGAAAGATGATATCTTGGAACGACGGAAGCAATGAAAACTAGCTGCACCCTTATTATCTGCGCAATGACCTATGTATCTGTGGAGAAGAATCTTTGACTGGGCTTCTCAGACGAACCACAAACCAGTATCAACCGAAAAAGGGCAGAAGCGAAACTTTGCACAGTCATGCACTTATAAGGAAAGTAACTGGAGACCCTAACCTTCGAATTACTCGACACATTTTGAAAACCCACCCTAGGTTTTCGATATAGCGGCTCTCCATCTACCGAAGAGAGACACAAACACCCTGGACAGGGTGCAAAGAGGAGTGACGTAGTCAGTTGTTAGAATAACAGGCAAACACGCATATAGTACCAAAGGCAAGTTAACTCCCTCACCTTAGTCTATCAAAGGAAGAGAAGCGACACAAGATTATGCACGAGGTAGACCACCCCAAAAATTTGACGTAATGCATCTCGGACCGGGACCTCTTTCATATACCCTACTGAGGCGCTAAGAACAGAGTTAGATCCAAGTGTGTGTAACAAAAGAGGCACTAACCACAACCTCACCTTGCTTATTCAGCTGAATGCCGGATGAGTAGTCGAGAAAGCAAGGCTCATCAGTAAAAAAAATGCCAGGAGTAAATATGCGATGAATATTTATCCTTTTCCTTTATCCCCTACTGCCCAACCATAGTACCCACACTACGAACTATACCTCATCCAAATAGAGACTAATAACCTTGTTATTCCCCACTAGTTCTTGTAACTCTTCTCTTTTTCTCTGAGTACCCTATCTTTCAGACTGTTTTTATAGTAACGCGTGTAACCTACCTACATGTACCAACATAGACAGGAATTACAAGTGTTTTATTGATCCAGTCAATGGCTCTATCGTCCTTTCAGGCAAATCAGCCAACAGTTTGCAGAAGAAAACTGTCAGACAGACAATCGCTATCTTCGAAACTATAAACTAGTAAACCGGAAAGATTTCTTCATTTAAGAAAGGAATTCAAAATCTACGAGTTTTCGCTACTCCCACCTCTCACGTTGGATGACGAGATCGATATTGGATGTTAAATTGAAACTGAAAGCAATAAACAAACGTCAACAGGGTTTTCTCAGCTTGAATAACGCCATCTACTGAATCACATGGGGCGATTAGTGGTCCGCTGCTATTTCTTCCGTTTGTTAATAGCCTCCGACCAAGTCTCTGCCCGATTCTACTCACGTTGACGATGTTAAGTAATGCAGAGTTATAAAATCCCAAGCAGAACCGAGCGCAGTACAAAGTTATCTCAGGTTGGTTGCGGACTGGGTAAATAACAGTGCCGAACCAAGTTTCTCCGCACAATTGACTCCCAGAAAGTACCCATTTCTCTCTGTGGAACACAACTTCCCCACACCAAAACGGAGAGACCTGGGGATAGTACTTAATGACAAGCTAGAGACTGGCTCCAACTAACTAGGAGACGCCTTTACAGCCAGAGCAGTTCTGTGCTCCATGCGCCGACAGCTGGGTGACTTTACCCTAGAACTCGTGCTGAAGCTCTGCAAGGTTTATTTGTGACCTTGTCTGTAGTCCACAGCGTCATTGCACCATCACACCTGAAGTGTGATGTGAGCCTCATAGAGAAAGTTCAGAGGTGAGTGACGTATGGTGACCCGAGAATGTGGCAAAACCCTATGAGAATTGGGTGAAAAACCTAGGCCCTTACTCTTTTGGTCATCGTGGGTTACGTGACGACTTAATTAGGGCTTTTTGAAAATACCAAGCAATCCAAATCATTAGAGCTGTGGAATTCTGCCGTACGGCCGCTGAGCCAGTCCTCTTGGTAACCCATAGAGAATCGTTTGTCGCAGGATTAAAGTCCGCGCTTACGCACTTTATCTCCCCTCTTAGTATATGGCCACCGGAACACACCGCCCGCCTAGATCGCCATTGCGCCGACCGTCGACATTTTGAGTAAGAGTTTGGACGACTACTCAAGGACACACAGCTTGCGCTCATCCAGCTGTGATATGGACTGGGCTGGTGCACCTACTAACTTCGCACAACTCAGCATGGCCAACCCATTACCGAACCCTTTGTAACGCAACTATCACAGCCAACCTATACCTGAAGTACCTGAAGTATAGCTGGTGGGTTGGTAGACCTACTTCATCGGAGTCCACCGAAGAGGTGAAACCGTTCCGTCAGATTTAGAACCAAGAGTGAGGAAATCAATCAGTTAACAGAAGCTCGGAAAAATGTACTGGATATTGAAATCTCATTTTCACGTCAAAGTCTGCCGGTTGTCATAACCGTTACAAGTGGGTCTTTCGAAACGACGCTTGGCAGACGACTCAAACAACCTCCGAGTGAACGTTTTTGACGCCTCAGACATCCCTAACGAAGTATTACTTGGTTCAAACAATGCTTCAGCTGATAGTGCTGAAGATGCAAATGATGAAAATAACGATTCGGGTGAAAATACAGGGAGAAATTTCCATGACTTCTCAGATGAACAAAATGATTTGATTGTGTTGGACCCTGATCACGTAGGTTTGGTCGGCTTTGTTGCAAGCATATTTTAGCCATTGATGGCCGGTTTTCAAGAGTCTCTAAAGGCTATGGTGTCGAGAAATATTGAAAACATTTAAATACACTTGCGGCGTCACGCCCTTCTCAAGGCCAATAGCCTTGTGTTCGAAGAAGTTCAACATTGATGCGGACCTCCATAGTTTAACTAGACTCGCTAAGCTAAGGGCACCCGGTCAAGCATCCTGGCCATTTGGTGCACTGTCGTGTTACGTTGCACTGCTTGTAACTGACCCTCTAGCCAGTTAGTTGGAACACATCGGTATCTTGGCACGACCTCACAAATATACTGTTCCATCCGAACACGCTATTGCGTTCTTTCTTGGTCTCGTATTCGTGGGTATGTAGCAAGTAAGAATAATTAGTGATTGGCCTCTGCGTCTGTCGATTTCGTACACCACACTGATTGGAAAGAGGAGTAACTTTCAACATTCAGCCGGTTTCTTGGCGTTTCCTCGCGGTAAAGTTGGATGTGTATGCTTCTTTTCCACGTGGTTCTTGATTATATCAACTTGCAAATTTCCTGTTGCGTCTGACTACTTATTACTATATATTTGTAGTGGTATTTTAATCTATCCCATATATCTGGTTCACGGCTCCGCTGTTCTTCTCACATACTGAGTTACATTCTTGCTATTCTCAGTTTATTGCTAAGTTGTTTTTCGTTGTTGTTTTACACTCTTGTTCACCACTGGTGTTCACACAGCACAGAATTACACATCTGTGCTTTCGAATTGTTCTTGTGGCCTGAGCAAGCTGTTGTACAGGCATTCGTAACTGGTCACTGGCACGAACCTTCTCCGTGCTACTTACCATATCCAACTGAACAGTTATCTGACCTCACCCTAACGGAAAGAAGTAACGTTAAACTATGGGTCAAAACTCAAATAAACGCTCCTTTAAAAGCCCCAGCGAAATCCATAGTAGTGAAAAGCCTACTCTTAATCTGCTTTCGTTATCGAATGAAACTAATGTGAGTCCTAACAAGGATTACATCGATGCGAAATTAAGCACAACACCGATGCTAAAACTGACAAATGTTTTAACGAGAAGCTCGATAATTGGCCCAACAACTGAGGACTATCTATGTTTTAAAACAACCGTAGATAGCATTAGTGCACAGATGAAAGCTGTAATCGATCTTTCAGGTATTGTACAGACGGTTGGATCTGAATTGGTAATTCTCAGTAAGGAACTCTCAACTGTTTCCGGGCTTAAAGAAACAACCCAAGGCCTACAACTGCAAGTGAACGAACTCCGCTCTAAGATCCTCCAAATTGATTCCATTCCAGTCAACATAGCGGATATAGTACGAGATATGCAGGACGTTGCACCTTTTAAGCTGCTGACCACCAAATTTAACACGACCCTCGCAGACACTGGAAGCAAAGTCCAGACTGAACCTGATGCCGTGCTAAAGGTAGAGAATGTAATGAATTACATCTCTTTCGAAGTCATAAAGCGCATAGCAACTGGCCAGGGAGCAATTGTATACAATGTCTCAGATAAAATGACTAAAAATACCGTAAAGGAAGTACTTCTTAACGCTGCTAACATGTTAGATGTTCCATGCAGTTGCTTTAGGCTCTCCAAGAAACGCCAGAAATACTGCTGCTCAGTTCTATTTCGTTCTGACAGTCAACAAAGGGGTACACGGTTTACCAGTTCTTGTGACACTATCATTCTCACTACTAAACTCAGGAACATTAAGATAGTATCAGAAAAGACTGTTAACCAACGGCGAACCTACATAAGTAATATAAGTTCACAACCTACACTACCCAAAAGCAGATGTTCTCCAGCTACGGATTGCCAAAATGCCTTGAATACCCAAAAACCGCATCCCAAATCATTCTGCTGACACCTACTAGTTCCAGTGCTAACTCTGTATGTAGCGGTGGTAAAACCGCTGACCTTGACAAATCTAGCTCCCCTCCTGATACGCAAGAGCAGTGCTCGCTAAAACTAAAAACCAAACATCGCAAACAACCTACCCTGCACAAGCAGAACAATAGGGGGTTCAAGGTTATCCTAAATATTTTTTCCTGAATGTACAGGCACACACCATTTTTACAGGTATGAATAAGTTTATATACAAATTACATTCATCTTCATGGAAGGTAATCTGAATCCCTACCCGTTGTCACGATAAGATATAAGTGCAGCATGCTCATATAATGGAACATCCCAACAGTATAAGTGTGCAGAAAGTTTACAAGTTGGACAAGTAGAAGTATTGTCTTTGGATTAACAAAAAAGCCAATCTTGTATCCAGACACTATAGGTATTACCTAGGGAAAAATAAACCTTGAAGCTAATACTACCAACATCTATGGTTGGAATACTTACGATCAACCACACATGTCTAACCTGTATGATTGCAACTACATGGGACACAGACACCACGATGGGTCACGTAACAGTCGAGATGATCCACTAAATTACACTACGCTGCAAGAACGCCACTTCTCAGACAATATTATTGCACTCGGATAAGTTTTCCTCCCAATAGTAGGTCACTGAGCAACCAATCATACGACAACCGGTTTTTCCTGCCCGATCCAGCTCACATACCCTACCTACAATGATAGGCGCAAAGGTTCTTGACAGCGTCTTTCGTTGGCACTTTAAATACAGGCCTAGCTAGGCTACGCTCAACTAACGGGCCAACGTATAAAAAAGACTTCACTCATCTGACATACCGTACTCAGACACAGCTGAGGCTCCAAAACAACTTTCTACCCCACTTTCACACCAAGTTCTAGGTGAACTAAGTGACCCACCTGTTCATTACTGAAATCGCCTCCCTTCCTAACAACTAAAACTGTAAATAATAGTAACTCGTGTCGTTTGGTGTCAGATCATATTCAAAGATGGGCTCCTGACATACCTCTGACTCTCTTCACCGTTCACGCATTCCTACTATTCATAGCTTTCTATCATCCTTAGTAACGCCCGGTCTGTCATAGGTAAACTACCAGCACTAGGAACAATATCGCTCCCATTCAAACCGCCCATTATAATAATCACGGAATCATGGTGACACACTAGCATACCAGATGACGAAATTAGTATCGACATGTACACACATTTTAACCTCGCCTGGTTAACTAGTTCACTAGTTACTAGCCAGTCCTAAGCCCGGGTAAAGAGGGAAGATTGAGCATAGGGCTACCAACCCTACCCCGTAAAACAAATCTGACCGCTAAAGCAACTTCTGAGCACAAACGATATATAAAAAATAATAACAAAACTATCCCTCGCTGGAAACGGAGAGACGAAATGACGCCAGTTGGTGAAAGCCTTCGGGAAGCCAATTGGCCGATGTGTCTCTTCTCGATGAAAGAGGAAGTAAACGTGAGGACATGGAATGTCCTCACCATGTTTGAACCTACCTAAGCTGCGCAGATTGCAAACGAGATGAGAAGGTATCGAATCGAAGTGTTAGGAAATCGCGGAAGCAGTTGCAATGCAAGTGGAATCTCCATACTGTCAACTGGAGAATCAATAATCTACTCCAGTATTGTCACCCAAACGACAACCACGAGCACACTGAGTTATGGAGTGGCTATCATGATGTCCCCAACAGCATCGAAGGCTCCCTGTCATGCAGTGGGAACCAATCTCCTCCAGGATCATAACAGCAAGGTTAAACTCAAAAGGAAGGAATGTCACAATCATACAATGTTACGCGCCTACAAATAAAGCAGATGGAGAGAAAAAGGAGGAATTCTACACACAACTACAATCAACACTGGACAAGACTTCAGTTGGCGATATCAATGGGCGACATGAATGCCAAATTGACAGCGGGAAACACAAGAAGAGAACTAACCATGGGCAGAGAAGCGCTCGGTGAGGTGATGAACGAGAATGGAGAATTGTTTGCAGAATTCTCTGCATTCAACGATTTGGTGATTGAAGGCACTGTGTTCAAGCACAAGGATATCCACAAAGCGACATGGATTTCACCAGACACACTAAAAATCAGATCAACTTCATTTCAATGGGAAGAAAGTGGAGACGCAGCCTACTGGACACAAGATCATGAAGAGGAGCAAATGTAGGCTCAGACTACTATCTAGTGCAAGAAACCTTCAAAATCAAGTTAAAAGCCTTCAAGGAAGCTGGTGATAGACCACAGTTCAAGTTCAACACCCAAAACAGAAACTGAAGGACAAATCTATAAAGGACATCTTCACGGACGCCATCAAGGCGAAATGGGAGATATCGAGGAACATCCCTGAAGAAACCTGTGTGGAAGAACACTGGAAGTCTTTGAAAGGGATGTAGAAAGAAACCTGCATAACCGTATTAGGAAGGAAGAAGAAAGGAGATAAGGAATGGATCTCGATGGACACATGGAAGTTGATAGAGCAGGGAGGGAGAGGAGGGTGGTGAAGCAGAAGATGAACCAGTGCAAGGATGCACAACGAGAAGAGGAACTGAGTACAGAGTATAAAACACTGGACAAAGAAGTGAAGAAGAGTGCACAGAAAGACGAAAGACACTTCCACGACACACTTGCAAGTGAAGTAGAACAGGCTGCAGGTAGAAGAGACCTGACGACATTGTATCAAATAACCAGGTTGCTATCTGGGAAGAGATCAACACATGAAACCAGTAAAAGATGATGACCAAAGAAGAGAAACAGAGGAAACAATGGGCTGACCACTTCAAGAAGCTCTCGAACCGACCATCACCTGCACTTCGTCCAGAAATACCACCTCCAGCCCAGTCACAGAACTACAGGTGAACATAAATCCTCCAACAAAAGTGGAGGTCCTGATCGCCATAAAGCTACTGAAATGTGGGAAAGCAGCAGGGCCAGATGGGATACCACCAGAAGCATTGAGAACAGACGCAGAGACAACAGCGGACATGCTCACACCACTATTGCAGAAGGTCTGGGAGCAAGGGAAGGTACCTGCCGGTTGATTGGAAGAAGGGTTACCTTGTCAAACTGCCGAAGAAAGGAGACCTCAGTGTATGCAAGAACTGGCGTGGAATCACCCTCCTGTCCACCTAGAGTAAGCAAAATATTAAGCCGCATCATCCTGGAGAGACTAAAGGATGCACTGGATTCAAAACTACGACCGGAACAGGCAGGCTTCAGGAAGTACAAATCATGTGCGACCGAGAGGTAATTTGGAAACTGTTTCAATACTACGGAATACCACAAAGCTTTATCAGCCTCATTCAACAACTATATGAAGACGCCACATGCCAAGTAATTCACAATGGGAAGCTCAGTGATGCCTTTGTAGTGAAGACAGGAGTGAAACAAGGCTGTCTACTGTTTCCCATGATATTTGTGATTGTAGTGGACTGGATCATGCAACAAACAGTGAGGAGCGAGAAGTGGGGCATACACTGGACCACGGAAAAGAACCTAGAAGATTTAGATTTTGCCAATGACTTGTGTCTAATGTCACACAAACTTGAAGATCTACAGTCGAAAACTAACAAGTTGGCAGAAGAGGCAGATCAGGGCAGCGAAGACGGGTCTTCAAGTGAACGTAGAGAAGACAGAGGTGATGAAGGTGCCCAACCAACAACAACAAACTCCAATCACCATCAACGGGAGAAACTTAAAGGAAGTAGCCTCCTTCACCTATCTAGGGAGCACTGTTTGAACTACAGGCGGCACAGACGAGGACGTCAAGGCCAGGTAGGATCGGAAAAGCAAAACAGGCGTCCATTAACCTGAAACCAGTGTGTAGATCTTCTGCACTGCACTCAGCATGTGGAACAAGATGCGGATTTTCAACATCAACGTCAAGTCAGTGCTTCTGTATGGCTCAGAAACTTGGCGCGTTACGAAAGGCATTTCCAATAAACTACAGACATTCATCAACAACTGCCTACACTCACTCGATACTGACACTGAAGATCAGATGGCCAGAAAGAATAAGCAACAAGGAACTCTGGCTGGCAACGAACCAACCAAGAGCCTATTACCCAACAAATATGCAGAAGGAAGTGGAGATGGATTGGGCATACACTGAGAAGGCCGACTGGGGACATCACGCGCCAGGCCCTCGAGTGGAATCCCCATGGGAGGCGACGAGTTGGGCGTCCAAGGGTGACATGAAGGAGATCGTAGGAGGAGGAACTGAGAGCTTCTGGGCTGTCTTGGAGCCAGGTTGAAAAGATTTCAGAGAACAGAGCCCATTGGAGACGTGCTACTGAAGCCCTATTTTCCATTAGGAACCGAGGGAACAAATGACAATAATGACAATAATATTAATGCCCTCATCTCACTGACCGTGCACCCACTTATTGCAGATGTTACACTCAAAGGCAGCATCCCTCTTGGCTACGGTGGGATCACATATTGCTTAGTTGCAGTCTAGTGACAATCAGAAAATAGGGGAAACTCAAAGACACTTTACCAGACTTATGTCCCCAGGTAATTCATATAGGGGCAGATGTCACGCTAATCGTTTAGAGCCTATGTGGTTAAGGAGACTAAAGTTAAACCTCAGCATTTTCTATAAAGTCCTACACCACGAAGTGACTACTGATGGGGATACAGTAGGGTTCGCTGGCAAAAATCCCTTCAATCTTAGTGACCAAGACGGCCTAGTCACACTACCATGTGCGTCCAAGCATCTCAAGTCTTCATTTCTCACAACTCGCTAGGCTAACATTTGGAGCAGACTGCGGCATGATGTCCGACGCTGCAAGACCATATCTCAGTTTCAGTCGACCTTGACCCACTGTCTCAATGAACTCGGGTTATGCAGGATTCTTAATGCACCCCACATAGACGACACCATGTTCCTTATTGGCCCACCAGGTACCTGGAGTCCAATACGCAATAATCCAGTGCAACCACCCAAGAATTTATCAAACGGTGAGTCATTTTTGTTGACTTACATAATATTCTATGCAAATTTGTGGTTACTGTTTTTGATGCTAGTTACTATTCCCAACCTCAATGCTGCCATACTTAACCAACTCTTAACCCCTCCTACAACTAAACATTCCACCCACCGTTCCCTTTTTTATTTGTAATAAGCTAGGAGTCTTTGTGCTATACAGTAGTAGAAGTCAGTTTCACGTGATAGATCAAGCTTGGCTGCTGCATGAGTAGAGGTATAATGGTCATAAGTGTTGACTGGCGTATGGCATGTACCAAGGGGCGACTGAGTCAATGATGTATGCACGGTGTTAGCCAGCTGACAGTAAGCTGGAAATATCGTCGTAATCATCAACTCTATTGGGCGCAGCACAAAAATACTTAAAAAATAACGTGAAAATATGCGAAGATGGAGATAACTGACCGAGAGGCATGATGGTAGGGAGATAAACTTGAACTACCCCTGCCTCTATGGCGGTGTCTTTACGGAACCTACGGCTCCTGTACTTATGACGACAAAATAATAGTAAAAAGAATGATGTTACCAAAAAACGGCCCCCAGGTCTACTAGCTCAACTCACTGCACCACCATATTGTCTCTATAATCCTAATATATGGTAACACTCAACAGGCAACACCGTGATCATCCCTCGTGCATGACTGTATAAAGTGTGGTTACCATCTTACCAAAAACATAGGTTTTCTACACATAAGCGAATACCTGACCCAAAATCTTCTATTCTCTCTATTCCATAGTGATATCTTCGGCTTCAGTATAGTTTCCACTACTTTTGTGTGCACCTTCATCTTCTTTCCCATAGGCTTATCTGCAGACAGTGGGTTTTAAAGACTTCCTCAAGTAACTTTTGTAGTCGGTACAATGAACTCACCTACATGTATCATGGTTGATGTACTTCTGCCTAGTATTTCTGTGCTCCTGTTTCCAATTTCATCTGCTTCTCGCTTTTGTCATTCGTTTTTCAGGTTTACCATTCCAGTCCCTCATCCATACGGAGTCCTAGCAGTCTAATTCGTCAGCGTGCACTATGACATCTAGACCTTGCGACAAACGCTGTACTACCTGCCCTACCTTCAAGAATATTGAAAGATTCAAACAATAGCCGAATATCTCCTACTTTTAAACTGAGCTTGCCCCAGTATGATGAACGATTATGCTGGTGCTTATCTGGTTCATTCTCTGCTGTCTGCAAAGCATTAACGTTCTTACTCTAGACGCATCTTTTATGTACCGGAAAGAACGGTATCTATTGTGTAGCTTGATATTGTACATAACAGACAGTTCAAATTACCAAAATGATCAGACCTGTAAACTGGTTTGCTTTCATACAAATTATGTTGTATGAAATATACAATCATTATTATTATGTATGACAGTCGTCAGTCTCTCAGCGGTAGCCTTCACAGGTGGACTAGGGTTTAGGCTGGTGGTACCAGGAAGGCATGCTCTCCGATGAACTACAGCACAAGGGTTCAGATGTACAGAAATTCAACTTTTCTCGGGAAGTGGTTGTTACGGCTGTCCTCCTGGGGTTGGCCTGTGATCTTCTGCGGCGGCACTAAGCCGCTTGCCTCCAGCCCTAGGTACCACCAAGGATGTGGAGGTTTGTAGCTGAGGTGAGGCTTTACCTGAGGTGTTTTTGGCACCAGATTTGGTTAAGACTCTGTCATTAGTCATTTCCGTTGGTGATTAGGAGGGGATATGAATGGGATAGACATGGATGGTTGTATCGAGTGAAACGCAGGAAAGCAATGATAAATAAGGTAAGTTGCTAACCTTACCTAGGATTGCCCAGTTATACGACACGGAAGAATACCCAAAGCTTCCAACAGGTCCAAGGTGTATGAACGAATGAGACAAGTAGCACTTCAGTTGCAGCGAACTGAGCTATAGCAGTTGATAGAGACAGTTAGACCTACTACACAGTTGTCCGTTCGGAGAGTAGTGGTAATGGCAGACTGAGGACCGTGCGTTCTGTAGCGAAGCGTTTCTCCAGTAAGACTGTAACTGTCGCAGATGAAATATTCGATTGGGGAGAATTATATGTGGTTACTTCTGAGTAGAACGCAGACGAGACAAAACGCGTCAGTATTCAAGAAGCGTGCAGATTACACAGACGCAAACACTGGATATCATGTCGACTTGATACCGCTGCAGTGTGGAAAAAGGAATTGTGAGTCGGACTGATCCAAACTCGGAACGATATGTACTTACTGCGAAGTGATATTTTACTGCCATTTTCATGACTTTTAGATAATTTATGTCATGATGGAGTTCAGTGTCCTCCTTCTGCACCATTCAGCACTGCCCAAATCTTCCAGGTTTCCCTGCAATCATCAATTTGACGACGCCTGTAAACCGGCTTCTCTCATGTTAGATTCAGAACCTGGGAGTTGAAATGTTTATCTATTTATTTTCTGTTTGCACGTCAAAGGCCGTTGTATTTTTGCTCTAATGGGAACATTTTATAATTTAAGCGAGACAGGAACCTTCACTGCGTGAATCTGTAGTTTTTTCCACATAGTGAACCAACTGGTTCGTCATGTGGCACACGTTAAAAGGTGTAGCAAAAGGGCCTGGTGTCACTTCATGGGGGCCTTTGGTATAAAGTGTAGAGATTGTAAGAATTGGTTCCATGACAGTTACAGGAGCCACACGCCGTCAGCATGTAAGAGGTACAGCAACGCAGATAAAGTCTGGCTTTGCATTTTGTGCTGCTTGGATATTTGCACTCAAGTAGAAAAGGCAAAAACACTTCTGAATACGATAACTAAGAAACTGGCGTCGAAAGGGAAAGTCAATAACTGTTATAGTGATAACGACACAGCATCCATTGATGCAGATGGCTGCGCGAAATTTTAAGAACGTCCCACGACAAGCTGTAAGTCGGGCACGCAGACTACCTACTAGGTTTGCTGACAGTGACCTAGAAAAAACTACACCAAACAGGGTGGATTGAGTATCATCAGGTTCTCGCATCCCAAGAGCTGGTAGACCCAGCGTGAAAACTGCAAAGCTTGAGACCAGGGTTACTTCGGATAAAAGAAGCAGGAGTGAAGCAGTCGTAGTGCCAGCCGCGGAACCATGCAGGCCGCAGGCCATACCCAGTTCGGCGACCCAATCGGAGACGAATACCAAACAGAATAGTATGTAAGTCCGTTCTGGGGCTGTAAGCGTCAAGGGCACTGGACTAGGAATAGCAAGCCTTGGACACCCGACTCCGAGGGATGGCAAGTAATTAAGTCTGAACGGTATGCTAGGAAGCCAGTAATGGTCACCGAACCAGGCGTTACCACTCTACAGAACATAGTAGGGCTCCACGATTAGCCTGTAATCCCCACAGAGCGGAAGAAAGTGGAGACCGAGAACCACGTAGACGTTTCGGACATGGCATTGGAAAGTTACAAAGTTTGATAAACCGGCTTTTACCGGAAAACATGCCAGGAGTCAACCTACTCAAGATATATAGAGTAGGCAGACGTGAGACATTCACTACTGAAAATAAGTTTCGGGTACTTAAAGTCTTGTTCAAGTCAGTAGATGAGAGGAATCAGATTCTGAAGAATGCTCACAGACTTCAAGGGTCCAGAGTGTTCGTGCGAAAGGATTTGGCTTTTGCCGATGGAACCAAAAAACGAGAAGCAGAAGCAGAACTGAAATCCAGATTAGCAGCTAGAGAACAGGATCTGAGAGTAGCGGGTTTTCATGTAGTGAGGTTTAGGGAAGAAATAATGCCGAAACCTCTATGGATAGGACGGAAACCCATTTGAGCAGTTTTATTATCTTGTACGCAAATAAATCAGTAAGTAGATACGTTATTTTCAAACTAAGAGTTCAACATGAGAGAAGCCATCAACTGATAATGGTGGAGAAACCCCCATTAACTGAGCTATCTTGAATGGTGCAGTATGTATCGCATTTTAGGATTTGTCCTGGTGTGAACTTGACGGACACAAAGACCAGTCACTAATTATTTGGACTTGTTATATACCCACGAATACGACACCAAGGAAGAACACGATAGCGTAGTCGGACGGAATAGTATATTTGGGTGGTTGTGCCAAGATACCTACGCGCTCCAACTAACTGGCTAGAGAGTCAAATACGAGCAGTGCAACGTAACACGACAGTGTGCCAAATGGCACGGATGCTTGACCAGGTGCCTCCAGCTTAGCGAGTCCAGTTAAACTATGAAGGTCAGCATCAATGTTGAGTGTCGTCGAACCCTCGGCTATTGATTTTAGGGGAGTGTGTGACGCTACAGCATCAAGGTTTATCATGATATAAAAAAGACCGCAAGTTATCAAAAGAACAGAAACATTTCACTTCACAGTACATCCAGGTTGTTTATGAGTTTCTGTCGTTTTCACTTACAACTCTTTCTACACAATAAGTGGGCATTAAAACAGCGCAATATTCGGCTTCTGCGTTGTATGTGACCAAGATGCTTAGCCTGGCGGCATAGTCCCACGTATCATCAGATAAACGTTTGTTTTAACTTCAATTCACACGTTTATAGTATCATTGGCCAGCAAAAAGTCACTTCATCGATTTCAGGTAACGGTAAGTGTTAGCATAACCATATAATTCACGTGAGTATATAAGTCTTCGAATTTCCCACTCTTAGTGTGACCTTGCTCGGCAATAAAGACGTAATCCATCAGATTTAGTTGTTGCTCTACAAAGAGATAAACATCTGAAGGACTTGTCTAATAATGACGAAGTTTTTGCACGTATACGTATTCTATAAAATTTACATTTATGCATGCACCCAGACTGAGGAAAATGGGGAAAACTAATGATGAGCAAAAGAGAAAGTTATGGGGAAATGCAACGAAACACCAGCATTGTCCGCAACATTGAGGTGCGTCACAACTTCCCTCCACGGCCTCCCCATCGTTCCCTTTGTCCCCGTTTTTCTCCACGGCTCCGCCATTTCCACGCTTCATTCCCCCTTGTCCTCATTTTGCCCAGCAGCTTTGCTATTGGTATTCTTTGTTTCCCCACCGTTCCCCTTTTATCCCCACCGCTTCGTCTTTTCTACGGTTTATTTCCTCAGTCGTTCCCATTTTTCCATTGTAATTCCCAACGCATACCCATTTATTCCCATAAGTCTGTCTAATCGTTACCTTCCTCCTAAATAATTGTACTTTCTACATAAGCCACAGCAATTCCCACGTATGCATATTCGGCGGGTAAAAAGACAATTATTAAATAAATATAGGTGTATTTGCAATTTAATGTAGTATACGCTAATTCTTTATCTATTGCGTCTTACGAACGCTCGTCGGATTTTTCATTAGCCGGCATAGTGGGCGTCACTCATGGGAATGAAAGACACTTAACTGCAGTTTCCTGATACGCATCATGTAATTAAACATTAACCTACTGCTTAAGGAGTGATTAAAAGCATCAGTAAACATTCGTTGGTATCCGTCCTAAGGCCATACTCTTCATCGGTGATAGTCATCCTTTCGTGTATGCAAGACCCAATTACAGAGCGCTTGTCACAGGCTGCTTTGCCACTACGACCCACAGTATGTTCCACAACAGCTCGAACTAGTGAGTTAACCATTAACGCTTTTATTGACCCCTCCAGGATTAAGCCATTGACATAAATGTCTTTCAGCTCGCTAACAAGATCTCGTGATAATTTGTTAAAATCACTGGTTTACTGCTTTCCCCGTACACTCCACTAATGAATACGTCACTGAAAAATGGGGCCGTTATCTCACCGAAAATAGGCCACAATTGTTGAGCTGGACTCCTGGCAATCGACAAGCCATCATGGTTGAGTTGCAATTCAACACGTTCTAAAGAATATCAATCCGACCACGAATCTACGTAATGAATCAAATTTTCCTCCAACTCAGTGTGGTAATAAATCCCTCTGCCTCATATCCTGCATTTACATGTTCCACTATTTCTCAATACAGACCGTACATTTCTTGGCAGTGCAGGTAAAAATGCTTTGAAGAGATCCAAAATTTTGTTAACATCCACCGCTGAGATGTTTTTTTACCAAGATAATTTCCATAACAATGTCAGTAAGTATTTCGTGCAGTGTTTTACCAGTTACCTCCTGTGGTATAACTGCAGAAGTATCTAAATGTCTTATGAAATATACATTGACAACACGCCATTCGCGACCGTTTGGCCCTCAAAGGCTAGTGTGAGTGGTGCCTCTGGATGTTAAGTAGATTCGAAGTCACTGTGAAGTTCGGGAACAACAGTTACATCATGCCCAGCATCCACCACACGCGACAGATCATCCATAATTGAGGATAATAGTTGCATCAGTCCTTCGCACCGGCGATAAAAATGTCAACCGATGACTGCCAGCTAAGTCAGACATCTTTCCAGAAGACCATGATCTTTTACTGGTACTGGATAACGACTTAGACTACAAACTTTCACATAACAGGGAGTTAAATGGACACAGTTTAAAGATTTGCAAGACAAACAAATGTACTTCCATGCCATGAGACTGCGACTTCATTAATGTCGCTTCACAAAGTCTAATGCGCTAGGTAAAACAAAGTAGTTGCTTTTATTTCCTTCTCTGTTATTTCATATCAAAATTCACGCGAAAAAACTGATAAAAGAGGGTAATTAATAAATAATTTCGAAGAAATATACGGAATATGTCTCAAGACATTGTATATGTCTGCGCTACAGTCACGAAAACAAATGACAGCATAATTTCTCCACTACCCCCATTACCCCCCACGTCCCCTGGTTTGTCCCCCTCTAACGTCCCACGTTTTCCCATTTCCCCCCATTATTTCCCCTTTGCCGTGAGCCTGGGTAGCATTATCAAGGAGGTATGTTGACTGTTAATTGTCTTCTGTCAGATGGAGTCAAGTGAGATAAAGTACTGGATAAGTTTGTTGCGTGGGTTTGTTTGCAAACATATCTCGCTTTGATTCACCAGGTGAATTTATTTCCTAGATTTAAATGTTTGTCCAGATTTTCGCTGCCATTATGACCGTCCAGAAGCCTTAGACCAGTTATCGTAGTTGAGTTTTCGTATGTGGTAGTATCTAGGATGTTGGTAACTAGGTGAGTTTGCTGTGGGACTTTTCAGAAAATTGGAAATCATTGGCGGAAAACCAGTAGGCGACTTCTTTCAATAATTTCTGGTATTACGTCCGAAGTGGTATGTCCAGTAATTTGAGAATTTCGGTCGAAATTAAGCTCCGGATTTTCTCTTCAAGCCTTAACTGAAAAGAGAAGGAAAAGGAAAGCACGAGCAGAAGCCGGAGAGTGATATAACACTCAGTCGAGATTGGGAAGTATTCTCTTATGCAAGTGGACTGCGCTTAGTAATATAACAAGCATAGAAAGTCTTGAAGGCTTCAACCCGTATGCTTCAAATAGTGACGTGAAGTACTCGTCTCTCAGCTTTGGGATTTTCCCACATTAAAAAGCTCCCACTTGTAATGCTCAATCTATGAAAACCGAACCTTTGCAACACTTCTATTCCTGCGCGGGCTTCACTGCTGCATATTCGTCAACTCACTTCTCAACTGTTAGAAACCGGTGTCATTAATTCTTTGGACCTACCAATCTGGCTCTTGTCGGTGGTTCTTGAGTGTTTCAGTTGCTAAACTGGCTTAGCTCTCGGTTCCTTTCGGAGGTCATTCCCCGGGAAACATTTTTCCTGGTTCTACATACGCGCCTGCAGATCACGGTTAACCTCCTTTGTCAAGACCGGAAGGACAAGTGTCTGAAGGTAAGCCAACATAAGTTGTTTTCTTTCATATATCATCCTTTCGCTGCAGCCAGTCTTCAACCTTTTATCGCCGTTAAATACTTATTTTCCCAAGAAGTATATATATTGTTGACATGTCTGTCCAAAACGCTAGATCTGAAGCGTTGACACGGGTAACGCAGTCGTGCACTAAAAGGGACAATGACACCCGAGACAACACTACAGTCTGTACCCACAGACTAACAGAGACAGGGCAGAACACCGATCCTATTAAAAAGTGGCCAACTTATGTTCCCAGATTTCCAGTCGTCATCAAACAGGTAACACAAAGTAGCACTAGCACGTCAGAAAACTAGTCCTACCTCGAGCAAGGATCAGACCATGCCTGAAAAGAGGAAACGGCGTGTCAGGCTTAAGAATAAGGCAGCCACAAGCAATTCATCACACTTTCTATAAGGCTGCATCATGACAACCGATGGCTGCAGTATTCGCACAAAAGTTGTTTCAGTAGTCGATGAGGCATTCGCATGCGATCTATGTCACCGACGGGCCCATTGCCACTGCGACGCCAAAGTACCTTAAGAGTACTATGAGCCGGTAAAGAGAAAACCATGTAAGTGGTTCCGGTACATTTGTTCACAGTGCAGGAAGCTCCCCGCACTCCGCACGGAAGGCCTAGAAGAGATGCTATACGCCACGCAAAAGTTAACATCCCTGAAAAATGTAGCGTTAACATTAAGGGATATTGCAAAGGAAACAGGGCTAAATCTCCATCTGTGCTCACGCTACCACGCATGGAGACCACGCTAGGTCGAATCTCGGTACCCTCTACCTGGCGTCAAGGAACGTCAAGCGCATAGCTAAAGACACCGACCGCTAGGCTCTCCACGAAACCCACCCCAAACATCCATGACACCAATTAGGAAACAACCAGCAGACATACACAAGAACCCTGCTGGGAAGTAAGGCATGTGACAACGAACACAAGCCACGGGGCCCAACTCGATCATACTGTTTAACATCAATGTACCGACAGACGGATTGTTGATCGAGGGAGAACAGTTTGACAGCCGAGTATGGCTTGACTACTGTCAGATGCTGGGGCTCCCTTCTATCCCTGCCACGCCGTGTCGCCTTTCTTGCGAAAGCCGGGCACCCGCAGATAAGACACTCCCTACGTGTGTCCTTGAACACTGCCAAAGAGTCCAAAGATGCCCTTCTTCTCTCGCGTCAACCGGATGTTGTTAATACCTGCGAAATTGGGCCCAGGCCTGGCAAACCATGGTCAATAAGAGAGGAGGAAAGAAAATCAGCGGTCAGAAATCAAAATAGAGACAACACTATGGTCGAACATGGGATCCTAGAACTGCTAAGTGACCATCGAGCTGAAGATCGGTACTTCCACGATGTCCAACAATGGCAGCGACTTTCAGCCAAAATCGGTCTCGAAAATATACCGGCCAGCGGCGTCAGTAGACTGCCGAGATTAGCGCACCTGAAGTCTATCCCTACTTCCATACTACTCGCCATTCAATTTGACTCACATGCATGGTATAATGTGAAAGACTGCATGGGTGGCTCAATACGCATATTGCAGAAGTAAGCCAAGACCCACTGGGCCAGGGGAGAGACGGCGACCTCCAAAACCTCTGGAGTCAGTGGTTGTCAGACTGGCACTGACCAGTGAGTCAGATACATTGAGTAATGAAGCTCCTGCTGCCATAGTCCCCGCGCAAATGGAAAATAAAGTGCCGAAAAACGGGGCGATGCCAGTCATGTGAGGACTGCGACGCCAGACCCAACCACATAAGCGCCCCTCGCGCGAAAATACGGAACCAGCCCACCCCTCTCATCAGGCACACTCTAACATATTTGTATACCAACGTTAGGGAGCTAAGAGAAAAGGTAGCAGCGATGAGGACGCTGCGTGAACGTCGGCACCCTGACATTATATTCATCACCAAATCCTGGCTCTTACCAGTAATCTACTACACAGGGATGCATGTCACTGGCATGGAACTCCTTCTCAGGGACAGAGAGCTCACAGCAGGAGGGGAGTGTCTGTCTACGTAAGCTCTCGTTTAAAGGCAAAAGTGGTAAGTGACATCGCCTTAATCCAGCACCCAGAATCTCACTGGTGCTACTTCACTCTCCACCGTTCCAAATACCTGCTTGGAGTCATATATTGGTCCGCACTAGCTCCCCTGCACATGAGGAAATGGTCATCAAAGCAATCTTAACGGCTTCCTCTGCAAATTATGATTCCGTAATCATTGCCAGCGACTTCAACACCCGGTCCATCCTCCTCGAGATGGAAGGAAGATATATCATATCCTTCAATCAGAAGCTGAAGGATGCAAGTAAGACTGTTGGCCTCTCAGAGATGGTGCTGATACCACATGCTGGGGACCTAATGGAAGCGCATCGCGCCTTGACTACGTCCTGACGAACGATGACCTCATTGAGGATGTATGTATCCAACCTCCCCTTGGCCTCAGTGACCACGCTGTAACCACCTTCTCCATGATTACTAGGGAGGCCCTGCAACTGGAGACACCCAACACCTTCCCTTGCTACAGCAAGGCCAACTATGAGACCATGAGAGACTATCTCATGAATGCATCATGGCCGGCAGACTGGACTCATCTCACAATAGATGAACATTGGTTGCAGGTGAAAATAATCTCTGGGGCCATCAGTCACAGTGTACCAGAGGTAACACATAGACTGTCAATGAGAACCTCATGGCTGAAGCGTGGGACAGAGAGGCTTATGCAGAGCATGGAGCATGCTTGGTTCAAGTGGCCTTCGTCAGGCAGAGAGTCTGACTTTTTGAAATACAAAAGGATTCGCAACCGCTGTAGCATTAGAGTGCGTAGCAATAGATTCACCTATCAAACGAACCTGGCGGGGAGATTTCAAAGCAATCCCAAAAACTTATACGGCTGCATGTCGAAAAAAAGTCGACCAGCAAGGGAGTGAATCTTATAACAGGTCAGTGTTAGAGTGTACTAAGCAGTCTAGAGATTGCCGGGCTTCTGAGCTCACACTTCCAAGGCCAACTTAGTCCTGACATCCAATCCACACCGACTCGTTACGACACTAATCAGGCCATAAATAACGAGTGTCTCTAGCACATCTCAATCGCAGAGAAAAGTGTCGGAGAAACTATCTGGGCTACGTCCAGGCAAGCCCCCCGGCTGCGATAATGTAAAACGATAATCCTAAAAAACTACGTGAAGTTGCATGTAAAACCAATATGCACTCAACGGAGTCATGCAGACTCCCTAAAGAATGGAAGAGCACCATCTTGTCACCCATCTTCAATGGAGGGGACAAAGAGAGCCCTAGAAGCTACTGGCCATAGCTCTACTCCCTATTGTGTCGAAAGTGTGAAAAGCCTGGTGTCTGACATTATCTGGGAATTTCTCAATAGGAAAAACACTGTGCATAGTGCTCAGCATGGTTTTCGGAGTTGTCACTCATGTGCCACCAAGTTTCTGGCTGTCTGGGACGACTGGACACTCAGCTCGGACAACAGAGAACCAATACATTTTGTTTTTCTCGACCCAGCGAAAGCAGTTAACAGTGTCCTGCCCACAGTCCTGCTTCATAAGATCATGTCAGCTGGTATAAGTAAACCCCTACTTTCTTGGTTCAAAGAGTACCTAAAAGGGAGGCAGTTCTGCACCAGGGTAAACAGAATAAGATCGGAGTGGAGACTATCGACGTCAGGGGTTTCCCAAGGAGCAACTCTAGGACCACTTCTGTTCCTCCTGCCTTTCAGTGATCTCCCATACAAAATATACTCATCCATCCTCTTTGCTGATGATATTAAAATTTGGAGGATGGTAAACGAAGAAGCCGACTGCATAGCACTACAAGCAGACTTGCAGCGACTCAATCTCTGGTCGTCGGAAAATGGCTTGAGCTTCAACCTGGAAAAATGCAAAGTAATGCACACCAGTAAATATGAAGCAAGTAGGACCGACTTCCAGTACATGTTGAGCGACCGTACTATCACCAGAGTGTCCACTTCTCCGACACCTTGAGCACCAGCTCCAACTTCAAAGGTATGACAACCACAGCGAACGCCATTCTGCACCTTCTGCATAGACAGCTTGACGCCCTCATCTCCGAACTCTTTCTCATAGTTTTCAAATCCTACGTACGGCCGCACCTAGGGTAGGGGTTTTCAATACAGTGGCCCACCAACACTCAAGACAGACTCTAATCTCCTTGAAAAAAAATGCAAAGAACTGCAACAGAATCAGTCGTGAGGCTAAGGGGGAAGGCATATCCTGAAAGGCCAAAACACCGTAGCCTATTCACCTAGGGTTACTTCAGAAAGAAGGGTGTTCATATTGTGGTCTACAAGATCGCCCGTTAGGCAAACCACGCAAACAAATTAGCCCTGCCTGCAACACAGCAGTCTTCATGAGAAAACCCCATTACGATAGCACATAAGAGGGCCAACACCATGCTCAGGTCCAATTTTTTCTCTATGGGAATATATGCTTTATGGAATGCCCTACCACGACATATCGTGACAGCCCCCTCGGTTGATTCATTCAAAAGACGGTGAGACAGTTATGTCACCTCGCATGGTCTACTGCGGAACTACTCAGGGAGTCACCAACAGCACTAGCCCACCCCCACCTCCCCTCTACCTACCACTCACTATCTCTCTCCTTAATGCACCCGCATCACCCAGTTCTTATCCAGAAAATAGACCTACGCTTTTTACTTTTCGGAAGACTTCTACATACTTTATCTTTTCTTTCTCTTTTCTCTCTCCTTTTTTTATTTTTTACCACTATCTTACGATTCCCATTCAGGTGCGTACTCAGACAGGAGTCACGACAACCCCCTAACCGTCCCAGCAACTCGTAGCTCCCCAATTACTCTATAAATTGCAACTTACTAACCCACAAAACATCCACCTCACCGAAGCTGAAAGCGAGAAAGCAGAGGGGATTTCCTCGTCCATTGCAGAAGTGAACCGAACAAACCAAACCAAGCCCTAAGAATTGGGCGCGAGAGATCAAAACTATTAGTTTTCTATGCTCGCACTATCAATATTAGATATTGGAACCTGGCAACCTCTTTGCAGGTCTGGACAGTCAATCCAAAAGCCTCCGTTAAAGATACATGGTGCTCCTCCAGACAGTTATATGCACGAGTGACTCAACCTATCAGTCAGTGGATTGTTCCGAGAGGACAAGAACATTGTCGCCGTGGATAAACCACAAAATAAGAAACCTTGCTACAACGTAAGGAAAAGTGTTGGAATCTTGCCACCCACCTAGGTACTTCCAAAGTGATAAAGCATTAAAAAGAAGCCCACAATAAATGTATCGCTGGTGTCCACCGATCTCGAATATGCTTTGAAACACGTCTTGCCTAGGCTGCATCGCAACATCCAAAGAGGTTATTTTCCCAGCTGAACTATGGAAATAAAACGTGTCGTGGTATACCCGCCCTAATCAATGGGACAGAAAATGACTGTTTGATTGAGGACGATCGGGAAAAAGCAGAAGCCATGGCTGGATATTTTGCTGAGGTGGTAAATATCATAAAATCCACTATAGTTCTCTACGGTGATGATGTAAAAATCTGGCTGGAAATTAGGAACGATGAGGATAAACGCGCGCTTCAGGCAGATCTGAACAGCTTGTTTACCTGGTCAGAGAAGTGGCTGATGCCTATCAATGCAGGTAAATGTGTGGGCGTGCACTTTGGGAACACACATGGCAACACCTAAAATATTGATAAGACTCCTCCATAGTCAGTGGTAACCTAGGAGTGACAGCGAGTTATGACTTGAAGACTACCACACACTGTCGATTGGTAGCAGCTCCGAGTTATAGGTGTAGTGGACCCAAAGAAATGTCAAGTAAACCAAAATGATAAACTACGTGTACTTTACAAAAAATGGATTTTATGATACAGAAGTACGAACAGTTTTACGTTATAACGCAAATAGTATGGTCAATGTTATAGATAATCCATGGTTACTTGAATGTTATCTCTTCGGTATTGTCCACCATAATTCTGGATACTCCAGAGATCAGAAGGCGATATTTGTTGGCTCTCCACAGTGGTCGTTGGTTGGCCTGATTGTCGTGATATTTGGAAGTAGGATGAGAGGTCCTGTAAAATCCAAAGACAATAATAATAATAATATTTATTCCTGAATATACAGGCACACACCATTTTTACAGGTATGAATAAGTTTATATATAAATTACATGTATCTTCATGTAAGGTAATCTGAATCCCTACCCGTTGTCACGATAAGATATAAGTGCTGCATGCTCATATAATGGAACATCCCAGCAAAATGAGTGTGCAGAAAAATTACAAGTTGGACAAGTGGAAGTATTGTCTTCGCATTAACAAAAACCAGGTTTATATTTAGACACTACAGGTATTACCTGGAGAAAAACAAAGCTTGAAGCTAATACTTCCATTGTAACAGTTTGTACTTTTTGCTTGAGATAATGATGAAAAGTTTATGAAGGAATATATGCATGAATTGTTTACATATTGTACTTCACTGATGATTCCAGGACTGCATAGTTCTTGCATGTTGATACTAATCCACATAAGAGATACATAATCTTGATGAATATTACGACTGAGAGCCAAATATCTTCACTTTTCCAACTCTGCCACCCAGAAGCAATATACTTGTTCGGATGCTCCAGGTGGACTTCCTGGTCATCTAGTCCTCCATTTTCACAGGTCGCGACAGACTTGTAGTTGGTAAGTGTTAGACTTTGCTAGTCACTTTTATAATGAGTAAATCCTAGATTTAGATAATTATGAAGTTGTAGTCCAGTGAACATTTTTTATTTCTGCTTGTTGTAGTTAGGTATTCTGAACTTGGTAAAGCTGGTTACCCTCCATGAAGGATAGTTTCAGCCATGGTCTGTTCCTTAAGTAATTAATTCTCGATGGCAACCAAGCCAACGTTTAGAAGTGAATTATTTTTCTACAACGAGAAAAAAACAATCGGATAGTATGGCATGACAGGCAATAGTCACGGAGACGGAGGTTGGAATGGATAGAAGCACACTGTATTTCCACGTTTAACGGCAGCAGCAAAAGCTGTAATTACTGCCACAACCAAAAGTGTGCACAGATAAACAGCATTCGGTTTTACAAGTATTAGGAAGAATGTACAAAATGAGTAGAAAGCGATGAAAAGGAAACATTATTTTCAATTTAAGTGGTTTATACACAACTTCATGCAGTTTCCACACAGCTCCCTCATTAAAAATCCAGAGGAACTGTCTGGCAGAAAAAAATATATGCACACAGGACGAAGCCAAAAAATGTGTACAGATAAAAATTATATGTCTGGGGTTATTTCTGAAGGGTATGTTAGCCAGGAAACAAAAATAGTACGAATATTCAAGAGTGATGATTATAATTATTCAAAAATATACGTATTTCCTGAACGATTTATGGACAACAGTAAAATATGATATATATTGGTATAAAAGAGGTGAGAAATGCGAGGAATATGCGTTGCGTATAAAAACAGTAGTAATGATGATAATAATAGGAACAGTAATAGTCAGCATGTATGTTTATGAATAAATTTGATGTAAAATAATAAAATATTGCGAATTGGAAATGGAGGAGATATCAGTTAATGAAATGTACGTAACGTTCGGGTTTGATTATTTGCCGGCCGCTGCGTGTGTTGCGCGAAGGAATGGGAGAAGTCTGCTCGCGCGACGGGATCGATGGTGGCGTGGTGGCAGATGAAGTTTTACTGTGAAGTGGGGCTTGATTCGCTTCAGCACCATCAGCTACGAAAGCTGGCCTGAGTCGATCGACTGCTACAGTCTCTTGTTTGCCATGTTAATTTAAGGTAAATTAATTTTCCGCACGACTAATTACTGGGAAAGGTCCTTCAAATTTTTCCTAACCCCGTCGAACCGGACAAAAACAAACTTGCAGGACATCAGCTGCTTATCCACTTGTTGTCGACGGTTGCTGGTGCGAGGTGGTGTGGGCTGTATAAACGACATACGTTGAGCGAGTTGTTCTGAAAACGTAAAAATATCGGTTTCCGATGAATTTTGTGGGTTTACCATCTGTCCTGGCAGGATCAAGTTCGTTCCGTATACTAGCTGAGCTGGGGTACATCTTAAGTCTTCTTTCACAGTGGATCGGATTCCAAGGATGACTGGAAGAAATTCACTCCATTTAGTATTGTCATTCAGTACCATCAACAAGCTTTTTAGTTGACGGTGAAATCTCTCCACCAGGTCATTTGCTGCTGGATGGTAAGCTGTGGTTGGTATGTGATGTACTCCAAGGAGTCGAGTGAACTCTTGAAATAAGGTCGACTGGAATTGTGAACATCTGTCAGAAGTGAGTGTAGAAGGTACACAGAAGTTTGAAACCCAGTGGTCAAAGTAAACGGAGGCGATGTTCTCAGCTGAAGTATAGGACAAGCGATAGTCCATCTAGTGAAGCGGTCGACAGCTGTTGGTATGTGGGTGAATCCTCTGGATACTGGGGATGTCCCACAAGATCTAGGTTAGGATTCAAATGTGAGAGAATGATTACCTGTGATAATGCTTTTTTGGCTTTATAGAGAGCTTGGTGTGATTCGTCGGTGAAAAGGAAATTCTTTTGGTTGCCCTTAAGCAGATCCGTCAGAGGCTGGAGAATTGAGGCACAGTGTGGGATGAAACGTCGTAGAAGTTGAACATACCAAGGAAACGTCGGAGTTTCTTTGTTGAATTGGGTTCGGTGTACTGCAAGAGGGCACCAGTTTTATCGTTAAGAGGTTTTATACCTTAGGCGTCTATGTGATGTCCCAAAAACTAACAGAGGTACCCCAAGGACGCACTTATTTGGATTATTAACTACCCAGTATTGCTGAAAACGTTCGAACAAAGTGGCAAGGTGTTGGAGGTGTTGTTCCTGAGAAGCACTTGCTATCGGGATGTCATCAATATAGACACAAACGAAATCGAGATCTTACGTAACCTGATTCATGATTCGTTGGAACGATTGCACTGCGTTTTTGAGTCCAAATGGTATCCGGAGAAACTCAAACAGTCCGAAAGAAGTTATTATCGCCGTTTTTCCGGTGCGACCGGTATTTGATGGTATGCGCGAACTAGATCCACTTTTGAGAATATGGTCTTCCCATGCAGGGTAAGGGGAAAGTCGTGTAAGTGGGGGATGGGGTAGCGATCAGGAACGGTCACGTTGTTCAAAGTGTGATAGTCACCACTTGGACGCCAGTCATGATCCTTCTTCACCACCACGTGCAGCGGCGAAGGCTAGACGATGTTGGACGGCCGTATTATGCCCAGCTGCGTCATGTGTTCGAACTCAGCTTTGGCGGCTTCTAACTTGTTGGGCGGTAGGTCGTATACGGACGGGTTGACCTTTGGTGACGATCTCATGCACTTTTGTGTGGCGTACTTCCTCGATGTGATAGTTGGGTTTTACTATGCTGGGGAAGTTCTGGAGCAGATGTGTATGTCTGCCATCATCAGGTTTCGCAATGCAGACGCTATGAATGGAATAATCTGACACTATGCCCTTTACGTTCAGCTTTATACATGCATCAATCAGCTTCTTCTTGTTGACATCAACCAGCAGATTGAAAGCACTCAAGAAATCGGCCCCTAGTGTAGGATGATGTACATCAGCAACGATAAAAATCCAGGTAAATCGACGGCGTAATCGGAGATCTAATATCAGTGACTGCTCACCGAACGTTGATGTGCGAGTTTTATTCGCAGCTTGAAGAGACGACTTGCTAGAGGTTGTTGACAGTCGCCGTGAAGGCTAGAGCGGAATAACACAAACTTCGGCACCTGTGTCAACTAAAAGCAGGGAGCCTGAAGTTTTATCCATCACCTAGAAGAGACGACTGGAATGGTTGCCAGTAACAGCTGTCGCCCTCACTGTCTGGCTAACCAGTTCCCCTAGTCAGGGTCTAGTACACCGGTTGGCTTTGTGGCCAAACTTTCCGTGGTACCAGCAGATCTCTTGTGCAGCTTTAGGTGTGCAAGGTCGATGCTTGTCGGTTGAGCGTTTACGAGGTATGGACCTCGGGCGATGAACTTCAATATTCGACACCTTTGCTGCCAACGCTTCAAACTTGGACGTTAATTCAGCTAACCGTAACTGAATACTAGAGGGTTGGCTATGGGTTGATGGCCGGTTAAACTGGAGGCTATTGGTTGTGGTTGTCATCAGATGACTAGTAGAAAGGTTATCTGGATAGATTTCCACTATTTTGTCAGCCACGTTAGCTAAGCTACCTAGTTCGGTAGTTGTTGCCGATATGCTGAGTATCTGCCGAACGTTGAATGGAAGCCGCTGAAGCCATAGCTGCTTGAGAACATCCTCATCAAATTGACATGAACTTGCGAGCTGTTTCATGTACCGGAGCAGTTGTGAGGGCCTTCTATCCCCTAGTTCACAAGAGGTAAGTGATGCAGCCGTTTCTCGTCGGACGTAGATGTCCGCTGAATAACTGCTGACTTCAGTTTGTTGTAAAGTGCTTCTTCAGAAACATTATCGATCAAGTCTCTGACTTCGGTGGCGACCTCAATGGGTAAGGCTCCTACCATATAAGCAAATTTAGATGCTTGGGAGCAAGTGTTACGTGCCATGAAGAAAGCCTCAATTTGAGCGAACCATATACGGGGGTTATTAAAACAATACGGGGGAAGTCGTATGTCCGATATAGCGTGTAATGAGCTTGTCTGCACATCACCATTATTCTATCCATTTGTTAAGCTTGGGGAGGTAACTCGTGTGTAAATCATTAGTGGCCGAAGAATAAACAAGATAACGAAAAATATACACTGTCAGCTTCCTCTCTATTCTCTCTGTTTCAGCTTCATGAAATGAGGGATTCTGCCTGATGGACGTATACGAGCAAAAGCGTTTGGTAATGTTTATTATTCACCTGCTGGATATATCTGCCGCCAAGCATTTTCTGAGACTCGAAGCGTGAACTGTTCTCTTCAAACGCCAGAGTGTTATCAACTAGGCCTTCGGGCCACTTTATCCAAGTCTTGTGTGACGAAATTATAATTTTTCGGCTTTTACTTTTACCCTAGATTTGTTGGTTCCAATCGAACAGTCTCCACTGATGTATAGGCAATCACAGATGCCTCGACACTCTCTGTTTTTCAGCTTTATAAAAATGATGGTGTTTGCCTGACAAAGGAATCCGGGACAAAACTACTGACGTATTTGCGGTTCATTAGCTCGATATATCTGCCTTCCAGCGCGCTGTGGCTATGGGGCTTATACTCGAATCAAGAATCGATCACTGCAGCGGAGAAGGTGTTATGTACTCGACCACCGAACCACTAAATCCACATCATTAAAGACGTGCTTGTTTCATATTGATGCTGGTATTATCCTTTTTTGATTGCCGCAATATATCGGTCTCAATTCGCATAAATTGTATAGCTCGTAGCCTCCACATTCTTAATAATTCAGCTACAAATTACTGAGGCATACTGACTTACAAGTGAATCAAAGACGAGAGACCCTCTGTGTTTGCGATTTTCCAGCTGGAGGTATGAGCCTCCCAGTCAGCTATGTCTTTCACGCTGAGACTCGAATCCTGGACCAATCGCTTCAAGTGACAAAACTCTATAAAGAAGGTCAATGAGACTCCATATCCATATCTTATGGGACGTGCTTAGTTTTTGATTCTGGTTTCTGAAATTTCCTATCGAGTTTCTTGAGGTTGCATATTTAAGTGTCTATTAAATATATTTTCGTATGCATATCATCAAGACAAAAGGTTTTCGCACTTGCATAGGAATATTATTTTTTGCATATTTAAATGCATTCGATGAAGTTGCTTATGAGAGGCTACTTACTAGGCTTATGCTTTTGGAAATGAAAATTTTTTGCCAGGTTTGGTTCATTTCTTCCAATTTTGCCTCATATGTCTCAATTCAGCAAATTCCCTAAAGATCCAAGGGTAATCAAAAAGGTGTAATACAAGGAAATTTACTAGGAGGTTTCTCTCATGTACGATGCCAACCATGACATGGTGAAAAATGGGAAGGTGTCTTTCTGTGTTGATAATCTGAAGATAGTTTACAGCCTTTAGCACGATACAGTAGCGACTTATGGAGATTTAAACAATCTATAATGACTGAGGAATGTAGTCTCTTATTTGACTACAAAATGTGTAGGATAATGCATTTAAAAGAATAGTTGTCCTACTTCTGTGGTTCGAGATTATAACACTCAGTAACGTGTGTAATTTAAGTGTCAAGTTTTCTGATAGTCTACGATTAACAGCATGTTTCAGCGACCGGATCCAAATCCAGTGCTAACAAATTTCTTCCGATTACTTTCCACGTGGATGAGGATTAACCCTCTCGCTTTAAGGATTTATGTACCTTTAAAGTCTCCCTGGGAACTGCTAAAACAACCAATTAGATTTCTGTATTTCGGCTATAAAGTAGTTTCTCATGAAACAGAAGTCTAATTGGTCATTTCAATCGCTGCTGGTACCGCATATGAAGCCACTCGTTCCTCAAATGCACGTCGTTCACCTCTAGCATGAAGGCTTATGACAGATTAGAACTAGAATATGTACAGAGATGGTAGTTAGGTGGATATCATCAGTGGTCAGCCTCAGAACTAGGTTTCGTGCTTGTTGGCATTCGTCAGTGGTAACGTCACTGCCTTCAGCAGTGGGTGGCGTGGGTTGGAATCTCACAATAAACATTAGTTCCGTCGAGTTTGTAAGTACACTTTCTGTAGTGCCAAAAAGCACGAAACCTGGGTCAAAGGCTTCCTGGCGATTACTTCTAACCAACCAACACCTATCAGAGTGCACTGCAATGCCGAGCCTTTTAGCTCGGTGGCGGCATTGTAAAATGGTAGGTAGAATTCGATCAGCAGTCAGGACTAGACAGCACGAGTTGGTCAGTCCTCCAAAATAATTCTTTTATGTTATAGTAATGATAATAATAATGAATCATTCAAACTCATGCCATTTTTACAGGCAGTAACCTTTTTCCACATATGGTTCGAAGCTCTAATGTTCGTTAGATTTGAGATTTCATGAATCTGTTGAGTTACATACACTATAAAACGGCTAGATGAACATTTTTGCACTACACAACATAATGAGTTTCCGAGATCAAATGGTTTGAATGATCTTTTTGATTGTAAGGGTATAACATAGATACATTCACCGAACGATTTCAACATCATTGTAAAATAGTTGACACAACAATAAATTATGAATACACCCATTTGATCATGGGAAAAGACTAGACGTGGTTTCAGCGAAGAAAATTTTCTTCTTTTCGACGAAGTCCTTTACACTAAGCTGTATATTCGTGAATATATGTTACAATGTGCAGAACGTTCGGGAATTATTTCCGGTTAGGGGGCAAAATATACTGAGTAACTGAAGGAAGTTAACCAATACACATTCGCGTTTAGAGTGGGAAAATAGACAAGGGATTGTGAAAGGTAATTGCGTAATACAGGATGAATGTATGGCAAAGTAGGAAACTGAACGAAGGGTAATGAAAATAAAATTGCTATTATGTAATGCTGGATAAGCCTATAACAGAGTATGAAAATAAACTTAATGCAGGTTAAATGTATGACAGGATTTGGTGTGAGGACAGAGAATCTTCCTCTGTGAGTGTCATAGTGTTTTTCTTTTGTTATATAGTTTAAATGGTCATGAAAGGTTAGTCTTTTTCTGATACAGTGTGTACCTAAGTAACTCCTTCAGCTATGAAAAAACAATTGACTGTTGTATGACGAATGGACTTGAACTTTAAAATACCTGATAACTTGCTGTTGTTGTCACATTTGTCTTTTCTACGCGCTGAGATTCGCATCATTTCAGTTATGTAGTCAGTATTTACATTGACTGTTGCACGTGTTTAGGAGCCGACCCACGACATTTCATCCATCAAAAATTATTTTAGATTCATATGGATGTGTATATGCGTTACAGTTGGAACCTAAACACCTCGCTTATTGCACATGGCTTATCAAGAGACAGTGGAAACAAGACCGGCCTAACTGACTTTGATCCGAACAGGATTCTTGTGTTAGTTGCTTTCACATACATATCCCTCATTACTCTCTTAAGTAGTATGTAACACTTTCCCACTCAAATACGCTAAAAACATTTTATTCCAAGTTCCGAAAACGCAAACAGTAGTCATTATTGAGATTGTCAAAATAGGTTATAATCCACAAGATAACATCTAATCCTTATAAACTGTCCTTGCCTGACCTTGACAGATGCATAGGGCAGCCACTAATTCTTTTTACTTGTCGAATACCCACGAGTACGAGATCTGGAAAGAAATCAATGGCATAGTTGTGTAACAATCGTGTGTTTGATGAATCGTTCAGGTGTATCAAAATGCATGAAGTGGCTGGTTAGGGTACCTTGTACGAGCAACGTAACGGAATATGGCATGCCAAATGAAATGGATGCTTGACCTTGTGCCTTCAACACGTACGTTGACAAAATGGTCAGCATAAATTTTGATTATTAGGTTGCTAATTTTAGGTACCTATTTGCCACTGCAGTTCATTTCCCGTAGTGGGTCCATGAGCATCATGAGACGGTACCATAGGGAAAAATCTAATGGCTTCGCCACTACTGAAACTACCGATAGGTCCAGCCGATGGGCTTATCCCTGTTTGTCTGTAATTACCCCAGCATGTCGCAAATGATAAGACAGTGAATGAAATGTCAGGTCAACCTAGCTACCCACATTTTGTGAGCCTGACGTACAGTACTCATTGCATCTGGAATGGAAAACAAAAACATAATACCACAAAATTTTCAGAAAATGAAACCAGAAAAGTTGGTGCACTAATGGTAAGAGAAACACTGACGGGAAAACTTGACGTTAATGAAAATGTATGACAACCTACAAGCGTAAAGAAATGGTACACAATGATAAAAAAACGGTTAAGAATTCTACGTTGTCATTAAAACAATGCCACGAGGAAAAACGAAAAAGAAGCACATGTTTGGACACACTAACCTGTTGATAAGGTTTCCAAATGTTCGGGAACCCGATAGTGAGACCTGAAAGATATTTTAAAGTGTGCAGTAGATAGTCAAGCATCTGTATTGCCAGTGGTCACCAAGATATTCAATAGTCTGTTTTGTCAGTTGGCTAACTAGAAGACAAATTTAGCCTACGTAGGGATTACCTTCAGAGTAAGTTAACTTCAAATGGTCAATACTGACAATATTCTAACGTTTGTTTCGATCGACAACATGAAATTTCTCGTGTAATTTGATCACTATGAATAGTGTGTAATAAGGTTGTTCAAGCAGCCGAAGAACGGTATCGTGGCGAAAAAACCATGTGATATTTTTGACAAAACAGCGTGAATAGGAACATCAATTGCTTGAGATCGAACAGGAGTAGGCCTAACTGAACATACTGCGTTTGTAAACATGTTTATATCATATGTTCTGTCGGTTACCGATGTGAAATTCGAAGGTGAAAAGAACTTACCTGGTAGTTGAGGAGTATTTCCGTAGATGATTTCTAATGAAATGCATATCGCATCACCTTTCAATGCCTACCAGGTACCCAGTAAAGACTAGAGGCGGTGCCTCGTCCCACTGATGCGAGTTCGGACCGAAAGGATAGCTGTCAACAAAAACCTTTTACGACATACTTTTCATGTGGCTGATATGCTGTAGTTTGGAACGAAGTGCAACACAAAATGTCAAACCGTAAAATAATCCACTCTGGAATTGGAGTCCACGGTCGGTTTTAATAGATGAACACCAAAAGTTCGCTATTCACCATTCTTTGAAACACGTGTGGTGTTTTCAGAATTAATACCTATAATAGACACCGCTTCTAACCAATTCGTGAGACGAAGGCAGGAAGATGAGTTTATCCATTAAGTTTTACGAGGAGTCCTACACCACGTTTACGGATGTGGCTAAAACGAGCGTCTAGCCCTGGTAAAAAACATAAAGCGCATCTCAGATGTCACGCGGCTCTACACTTTTGATAATCTGCAACATCGAGATCATTCTTTAACGTCATTGATCATTCCATCCTAAAAGAATCCTTGTGATAGTCCCGATGATGCATCGTACATCTGGATGAGATGGATTGTGAAACATTGAAGACATCGCGTCGACATCATTTCAACATGAGGAGGCGTGATTGACCAGCAGACACATCGAATAAAATTACACCTTGTGATATCGACTAAGTGGTTTCCGGCAGAAACCATGCTGGCACAACTGTTGAGCAGTTGGAAAACTACTCAGCTGGTAGAAAGTCAACAAGGACCATGCAATTTGTAAATCATTTGCAAACTGTTCATTAGATTTTAGATATACCTGTGCATGCAAGTCAGTTGGTCAGATTCAGGTATGAGCTGAATTTATCCACGTACACTGATAATGAGCTCGTCTGATGTTTACATCACTCCGATCTGGTTGGCGAAATACTACAGATCAGTCTGAATGCTTCCTAACTACTCAAGTTGTTCAGTGGTAGTACCTTCCGCTAAGTCGTATCTTTGTCGAAACCTACCCGACGGCGTTGTAGGTTGAGGGTTGTAGATGGAAACACAGCACTCAGCTCTAGATCTTCTTTTTGAAGTCGGACGAACTCAGCAAAGTCAACACCGACGATACAGCTTTGTGAAGATATGTGGCAGATAATCAAAGTGAACTGCAAGATATAGACTAGGTGTCACGACTCAGTTAGGGAGTTTCATCAAATGCTGAGGCAAGCGCACTGTGGAAGCGATAAAATCAGCCGAATGTTGAAAATGAAACAAGAAAAAGTACCTAGCAAGTAGTTCCCTACCAAATGTACTGTACCTTGCTTCCACTTATTGCAGATGTCTCGAGGAAAGCTTAGTAGCTGCTACGGTTGTCAGTCAACTGTTGAGACACAGGTCCGATTTCTGATTTGGATGCGGCAATGCTAACAAACAAAGGAGAATTGAGATCATGATGCACAAGTATGTTCGCATTTGGGATTATTTCTTTAACTTGAGAAAAGATAAGTCACAGTATCTAGATTCAAACACTATATTTCCATGAAGTAAATTTGTCAGTGGTCTCGTAAGAGATGCGCAGCTGGGAAAAAACCATCAGGTCGTTGAAAGTATGGAGCTGCTTTTCAATGCTCAGTTTCGGGTGGGATAAATTATGATAGCTAAAACTATTCGTGCTTGTTCAGAATTTTCAAGACATTATTTCTATTCAGAAACAAATTCTTGTCATTTTCTTAAAAAGTTTAAAATATACGTCTAGAGGAAGGTCTCTTTAACCTCGTTACTTAACTGAAGGTCACTTCAATTTTCAGAGCTTAAACATAAGCAGTTATTGAATCAAATGGTGCTGAAGAGTGACTACTTAGGGCATTTCACTTCTTTGGTGAGTAAACACTCGTCTAGAAACAAACTTGAGAGTATACTGTGAGCCAAAATGTCATCAAATTGTCCCACAATTGCTTGGCACACAGCTAGTTACCTACTGAACAACGTAAGATGTGGATAATGATTTTTCACCCAGATTCTCCAAACATTTGTTTTTGTTGACACGCGGGCCCGAATCAGGAAGGGTATTTTCCCCCACTTGGCTCAGACCAACGGTCAAAGACTTCATACACTGATGCCAAGTTCCATCCTGGCCGGCCCTGACCTATTTCGAACCTAAACGTACTAGCGCTACGCGACAAGGCAGACGGTGACCATTTCATAGTAAAAGATGATTTCAGCTATATATGGTTTCACCGACTAAATATTATGCACAACATTTAACATCATGCAGGCCCACTATGAAAAACTCATGACAACAGTCTCCATTCTAATACTTTTCACTAACACTGAAAACAAGCATCTTCTACGTGTGAAATCACCCCTGAAAAGTAATGAGAAGTAGTAACTCTGGACCAAGGTTTACTATGTAATAAGAATGTGTATCATACAAATCATCTCGTTTCCATCAGACAGTATCAGAACTATAAGTTAGCCGAACTCTCAAATTCCAATGCGGTCTAAACGTCTGGGTGAACACAATGATTCGCTGTTAGTGATATTAAAAGTATGTGACCCCCCTTAGAAAAAAATATCCACCACTGTAGTATTTTAAACATTTATCCATGTTTTGGATGATCAAATAAGTGCACATCAAAGGCCAAACCACAAAACTATGCAGACTCGTATTCTTAGTTAAGTTGTAACGATCTTGTCTTCATAATTACTTTCAGGATTAAATTACTTCTTGCTGCATACGGAAATTCACTCTTCGTTTCACATTGGAGTCCTTTCCTTTTTTCATTAGAAAACTGCATATTTCGTGAGCAATTCTATTTACACCCGTAACAGCAACATGACGTCTAGAATTTAGGTATAATGAGAACTGAGGTGTGACGGAGTAGTGGTTACGAAGGTCCACGTAACTAAAAATGTAATTTGTATTTGTTTAAGTCACCGTGTAGTTGAAGTGAAGTAATCCCAACATTCCGAACAGAAGTCTAGTCCGAGCGTCTTCAGGGAAACAATCAAAATTAAATAAAATATCAAGGTACTAAATCCTTTCGCGTTTGCTCAACGAGATGTTCCCTGTGGGTATTTGTTTTACATCCTTGGTTTTCATACTACTTAGTACTTTTGAGTAGTATAGTTTATACTTGTATATCGTAATTACTCTGAAGTTCGCACCAGACTTCCGTGAGAAACGTTGGAATTATTTCAAGTACGCTGGGACTCACACATAAAAAAACGTTATCTGATCTCAACCTTCTACTCAGCGACAGCATTCGGCCGAATCTCGACAATAGTTCCTATAAACAAATATGAATACCTTGATAAAAATAGCATCTTCTAGAAGTGTGCAGAACAATATGATACTGTGAGATATTCAGAACTGTTTAAGTCCGAAACCTTAGCTAAGGAAAAGAAAATTTCAGTAGTTAGCAGATTTTGATGTACGGATAACAGACTAATCATACCACACGTAAACCCAACCAACTTATCGGAACACATACATCTACCTAATGCTCAACATCTGCAACTACCTGAGTAATAAACCTAGGGTTCACCGATGAAATCAGAGTAATACTAGTCTCAC
The DNA here is from genome assembly GCA_944470555.2 of Heterobilharzia americana. Classification (NCBI taxonomy): domain Eukaryota; kingdom Metazoa; phylum Platyhelminthes; class Trematoda; order Strigeidida; family Schistosomatidae; genus Heterobilharzia; species Heterobilharzia americana. The sequence continues at coordinate 180 of CALYCZ020000162.1, read as the reverse complement.
CAATATATCGGACAAATTTCAACAACAGGAATCTGTCTCGCTAAGTGTAGTAAGATAATATAAAAATATTTCTACCTGAGAGAGTATTAGGAAATAACTTGTAGGAAACTAACTACATAAACTCTTAAACGAAACGAAAAGAGTGAGACCACATGAATAGTAATAACAGGCTGACATTGC